>JASAND010015851.1:0-41869 GCA_030248195.1 Trissonchulus latispiculum
GCTCATATTGCATTTTACATGCGACTGCAAGGAGCATTTTTCCTACTTGTATATATATATATATATATACGATACAGCCAGCACACACATATTATCCTCTTTGTGCGGAGCATTTTTGTTACTTGTATATATATATATATATATATATATATATATATATATATATATTATATATATATATATATATATATACATATATACATATATATATATATATATATATTATGCAACGTTCAAAGGTCATCTAATATTGTGTATACCTACCTGAATGCTACCTTCTGGTACTACCACTGGGCCAGACATGTGCAGGAGGGGAAGTTCTGGGGGGGAGGGGTGAACCGGCGGTGGAAGGCCAAAACACCGGAAAATCCGGATTCTGGGGGAGGGGGAAGGACCCCTCGGTGGGGGGGTGAGGTCCTGGTCTGGGGGAGGGGTGAAGTTCTCCCCCAAACTCCCCCCGCAAGCACATGTGTATGCACTGGGTTACTTTTGTTTAGCGTGGGAAGGGAGGCGTTTTAAAAGACGCTCCTAAGCTTAGGAGCACTCCTAAATCGGGCTTAGGAAGCTAATTAGGAGAATGTCGTTTCAAAATATTCTGCTAGTTGGGTACCACAGCTCCTAACGTTTGTCCTAAATTAAGAGAATCTCGATATCTGTGTAAATTTAGGAAAATTCTTTTGAAACAGCACGCTAGCCTGCTCCTAAGACGCTCCTAAATATATAGTCTCCTAAGTCCGCTCCTATGTGCCTACTGGGAGAATCTTTTGAAGCGCCACCCTGTTCTTAATGTATAAGTTAGAACATGTGGCATCTCATAACGTTGCTTGCTGCTCGTGCATCTGACCGATGCCAAGTTCTGTAACTTCGGGATGCGAAACGAACAGGAATTGACTCTGGATGGTTGGTCCCTGAAAACTGATCTTATAGAACTCTAATACGTCGGCAGTGATTGTTTACTGTAGCGTTGCATGCAGTAGTAATATCTCTGAGTCCAGTTAGCGACGTTTTAGAATAAATTCATGCAGTTGATATTCTTTCCGCGTTTTCAGGAGAAAGTGCTGTGGTTTTATCTCCCTCGAAACCTGGCCCTTCATCTTCCAAGGGAAAACGTCCTGCTGCTGCCTCTAAAGCGCCAGGTTAGGGACAGTTCACTTCAGTTTTCTACACTTTTTATCAAATTATGTCTTTTGTGAGTTTGTGTTTGCCTTTTAGGTTGCGGATGATGGTAATGTAAATGTGCCAACTTTAAGTCAACTAAAAATGCCTAAGAATTAGGAGGATTTATCGTGAGAAAATTTTAGACAAAAATTCACCCAATAGTTAGGCACTTGTGCGTAGCAAGCTTACAATTTTTAGTTGTTCTGTAAAGTTGACCATGAATACGAAGTTATTGACCGAGTGAATAGGGCATAACACGTATGTATGTCTATGCTTACAAGTTTTAAAACTCGACCAGTCGAAGCACTGGCGGATCCAGGATTTGGTGACGGGGGCGCTACGATTTTTTTCACCGGGGGGGGGGAGGGTCTGGGGAGCGAAGCCCCCAGAAGTTGAAGAAATTTTTTCTTTTTGCAATAAAAGCGGTCTTCGGATCTTTAATTCTTTTAATTTAGAAGAATTCAGAAAAATTTTTTTAAAATACAATACATTTTTAGTCAAAAATAGTAATTTTTTTCCAAAAAATCGGATGTATATATTTCAAGTTTTTTCTGCATAAATGCAATAAATATGCCGCTAAAAATTAAAAAGTTCACGCCGAAGGCTCGAAACTTTTGGATTTTTTACCCTTTCCTCTATTTTTTCCTTAATTTTTCCTACATTCGAGTCGCGACGGGGGGGGGCGGCCGCCCCCCCCGCTGGATCCGCCCCTGAGTCGAAGTAAGGTGTGACTATGTTTTTGAGGACACTGAGTTTGAATGTCACTATTAATTTTTTGCGATTCGCAAGGGAGAACCAACAACGTTTTGTCCCAGTTTTTTCTGCAAGTTTGAATATAAGGGTGTTCTGAGATCGCTAAACACGAATCTGAAGTCTGTTTTTAAATCAACAGTTCGTTATCAAAATATAAGCTAAAGCCTGCAAAGCTGGGTTTATTTTACTGGGGGGGCGCCCTTCACTTTTTGGGTTCCCCCTCCCCACTCTAGCTAGGTTTTTTTTGGTCAAAAATAGCGTCGTTTGCAGAAATGAACAATAGTTTTGACGACGCCAAAATAAAAATGACGACAGAATGACCAAGCCAAAATATGGAAGTGGCACTCAAATTTAACAAGAATGCAAAGTTTCTATTACGTTTTAACAGTGATTTTTCAAAAAATTCTCAAATTTTGGGGGCTGCCGCCCCCAAACCCCCGCTCTATATATATTGTCTTAGTGATGTTAAGCTTCGACGATGTTTGAACAGTCAATCAGTATATCTATTTTATATATACAAAGCCATAGGCTACGAGTCTTTATGCTACATACTTCAATTGCATTTATTGATGCAAGTTTCTCATACCAATTTCGCGGAATATTTTCTTTAAAATCTTTCTCTTCGGATTATTATCTCAGCTAGAATGGAATGAGAACTTATATATATGTACGTATGTGCCAGGATAGGATATTTAATAACGTTTATTGCATAAATGTTATAACTACTAGGGATAGATCTGGAGGGCAGCTCTGTCGTTGCGATTTGAAGGTAAAGTAAAAGCAAACAGGAAAAACAGAAAAAAGGCATGTCAACAAAATTTCGTGATCGCGTATATATACGTATATTGCCAACGTTTTTACCAGATTTTTGGATAGAAAAAGCTGTCGTGCGAGTTTAGCAAAAAATTCTTATTTTTCTCTTCAAAAAGAGTAAACTTTTAAAAAATGTCTTGTTTGTGCAAAATGAAAAGAATTAAAGATTTAAAGGACGATTTTATCTAAACAGCAAAAAATTTCTTCAACTTCTGGGGGGCTCCACCCCCCAGACCCCCCATATTGTGTCGAGTTGTTCTCGGCATTGTTAATGCTTAAAGACATAATACATATGTATGCATAGACATCAGATATCTGTATTGTACATATATATATATGAGTACGTAAGTTAGAATATATTCGCGGGACAATGCGAAATATGAAGCAACACACGCCAACAAGGGAAAAATTCAACCAAAGTTACGAATATAGCCTAAAATCATAACAAAACTGCATTTCTGCAAAACTTTATTTTTGACGTTGGACAAATAAAAATGACGCTCAGAAAATAAAAATGACGAAAATTTGATGAAATCCGATTTTGAAAAAAAAACGCTGCACTCTAGCACCTCCCCCCACTCGGCCCCACCCCCACTTTTTTGGGCTCCCCCCACTCACCCTAAGATGCCCAGAAATTGCCAAAGTTTTAGGATTTTCGGTCAAATTCCCCCATCCTTTTCGACCTCCCCCACTGGCGTCCCCCCCACTATCCCCCCACTTATTTTTGCCTAAAATAAACCCAGCAAAGTGGACCACCCCTTACACTTTTGCAGATATTCTAAGAATAGCGAGCGTTTCCTGCTTTTACGACTTCATTCCATACTTACGGTTTAGTCTCAAAACAGATAAATATATAGCTGGACTGCTACCATAACTAGATATACTACATAGATGACAACAAAACTAAAGTGTACGCCGCATGCAGTGTTGCTGCCATAGGTTGTTTGTTTAGAAGTCGCCAGAAAGAATCCACGACGTGGAGTTTCTCAGGGAGCCTTTGATGCCACTGGTGAAGATCAGAATGATGCCAGCCAGGCCAGCAATCATGCTGATAGCTCTGATCGTGAGGTCCAGTCCGAGTCCGGCCGTCCAGCCACCGATGGCAGCGGTCTGTTGGAATATCTGGGCAGCAAACAGGCGGAACCGGATCATGCCAGTCAGGATTCGGATGAAACGGTCCCGCCGTTGATAATTCATCAAGACTCGATCACTGAACCGGAATCGAAAAAGCCAGCGGAAATCGTGGAGCCGTCAACTGACAGCGCCAGTGGTGTTGACAACGCTGACGATGCGAATTCTAAGGAGCTTACTGGTGACCTGAAACCGGCTGGTGTGACTGATCATGAATCTCCTGTTCCGGCGGCTGATCTTTTTCAGTCTGCTGAGAATGAAGCAAACGATGAGGAAGAGGAGGAGGAGGAAGAAGAGGCAGAGTACAGTGTAGAGAAAATTATCAAACGTCGTTATCGGAATGGAGAGGTACCTACATCTAAATTAGGTTTAACCTACGTGCACTATTGTAGGGAGGGATATTATGTTAAAGTTTTTCATTTCATTTAGTCAAGCTTCCCTTTTGATAGCAAGATCAAGTTCTTGGTTCTTGGTAGCGGCAGTAGCTGAAGAAGCGGATCTCCTTAATGTCGGTTCATAACCTGTAGAAATTAATGCAGAACATTCCTGAAAACTCTGCCGCCGAATTTGTCTGGTGCATATTTTGATGCGTATTTTTGTTGTCGACTGCTTATTTTTAAGCTCACGTAAGCTATGAAGTCGTGAGTTCGAATGCTGACCTGAATCCCGAATTTGATAATTTCATTCTTGCATAATTCTCACCGTCTACAACGAGTGGGGGCAGTGAATGTGGTTCAGAAATGAGGTTTTTAACTGTACCGTTTGTGAACAATTTTCAGTTTTCCCCCGTATCTTCTATTTTATGAGATCCCGTCTGTATGTTCTTGACTGTACAAATTTTCGAGAAAGGGGATACGAGGCAATTTCTGACCGTAAGTAAAATATATAACAACAGCGCCCTTGAATTTCAGACTGTTATAAATTTTGATCCTACGTTGCATAAATTGGTACAATTTTCGGGGTTCTCTGCCGGCCGGCCCTATTTTGCTCTTGTATCTGTTTTTCTTTTATTAATACTTTTCCTATCTCTTTGATTGATAAACTTGTGAATTTTAGGTAGAATATTTTATCAAGTGGTCAGGATATCCATCCTCTGAGAACACCTGGGAACCCTTGCAGAACTTGACTGGTTGTGATGAAATGATAGAGGAGTTTGAGCGAACCCATCCTCGAGCTCGCCATCGACGTGTACCTAGATCGTAAGAGAATTGTATTGGTTAAACGCAGTGGCGGTGCGAAACTGTGGTTTGACAGGATGAGTTTGTTTGGGTTGAAAAACCTGAATCATGAGGGGAATTGTAAGCTGCACCACTTCCCGCACAGCTGTTCTCCACCTGTTTTGAAATTCGAACCTGTGACAACCCTGGGTTGACTTTATAATCCTTTCAGATTGTCGTCTTGTGACGCCGCAATTCCATAAAATGATGGAACAATAGAATAGTGTGTAAACGTTTCTTCTGACTGTGTTGCAGGAACTCAACTGAGCCGACAGCACACAGCGAGGCGACTGCTACCAGTATTTCTTCTCCTGAAGCTTCAGTCTCCACCCGCCAGAGTCGGAGTCAGGCGGCTGCTAAGGTGTGTGTTGAACTTTTAGTGAATTTTATGGGCGCTACAGAGCTGATATATTGCAATATGCACAGGTATTTTTTACCCAGGAGGGGGTGGGGGTCCGAGCCATGAAATTGACCTTCCCCCGAAAATGCCTTCGTCGTCGTCGTCGTGGGTGCGGGCCCCAAGGAGCCCACTATTTCCCAAGAAGAGAAGCGAAGAACAGCCTCCAGATCATCGCGAAGGCAGGATATTTCCGGATTCGCCCCCCCCCCCCCGAAATCGACCCTCCCGGGATGTTTGCCCCCCCCCGGGATTTTTGCGTTCCCCCTCCGGCATTTTTTGAACCCAAATTTTTGCCAAAAAGGCAAATTTTCCAACATGTTTCGGCTTCGCCGGAGATTTTTTCGTAAAAATGGCTGTTTTTTAGCATAAATCCTGGCATTTTGTGACGGTTTTGCCTTTCTACGTGCAAAATACGCAAAATACCAATTTTTGACACCTTTTTCGAAAACACTCCCCCCTCCCCCGAAAAATCCCTAAAACTACTCTGTATACATAAAATGCATTACATAAAATGAGAAAGAGTCAATCAGATTGCAACCGGTTTTCCTGAAAATGGTCCTCGTTTTTGGAGGGGGAGCTCAACAGTGGTTCCCAACAGCGGCTAAATTTGATTTTCTATTCTGGTCCCCCTCCCCCAACGGGTAACTCTTCTGTCGAGCGTCATGGCGCGCTCTCTTTGAATATAGTCAGACCCTGGATAAACATCGGTTTTCGTCGACTTAAGCCTCTAACTTTCGCAAATGTTGGCCAATCTGGAAGCGGTTTTGCATGTAAGTGCCCGGCACTGCCCTCTATAAATTCAGGCCCCGTTTTTTTACCCTTGTTTGGGGGTTTTTCCCCCGGGTCTTACTATATAAGCTGAAAATCGTAATCTCTTACATGAACCCTCTCCACCCAACACGGGAACACTGGCGTATTCTGGTAGAAGCAACGTGGCTTAACGATATGAATAGGAGCATTCTAGTGGCTTATTACTTTTCACTTAATTTAATGAAAAGGATAATTTCCTCGACCATAGTTTCTGTTTCGCCAGGAATATATACTATCTGTCACTTTAATTGGCTGTCTTTTTTCGCCATGAAAAATTTATTCAGAAGTATGAGCGAATGCCTTCAAAATATGGCTTTTTCCTAGGCAAAAATTGGAGAGTCTAATGAGTGGACCCCCCAGGTTTGGGGGATGGCACAGATTTCGGGGGGGGCAAAATGTTTTCGAAAAGTGTTTTAAAAATAGCTATTTTTGCTGCTAAGCTAAAATTATGCTATTTTTAACCTAATCTTAAAATATCTAGAAAGGCCTAAAAATCTGGCGACGTCAGAAAGTTTATAATGTTACTCTCAAAAACCTATTTTTCCCGGCACTGGGAACATTGGGTTCTGGGGGAATGCCCGAATCCTGGGGGCAACTGGGGGGCCGATTTCTTTCCCCCCTCCCCTGTAGGAAGTTGTGGGCAAGGAGCTTCATCATCATCATCATCATCTTCGGAGGTTGGATCAGGCAGGGCCTATATACGGCGGGCCAGAAGCCCACTGTCGCGGAGGAAGCATAGGACGGCTAGCGGGGATTCCCGTAGACAGCAAAGATTTGGGTTTGAACCAAGATGGAGAAACCGTGGTCTGGTGTGCCTGGGGCACCGTAGAATAAGGTACTCCAGATCCTCATCCTCCCCCGACTGGGAATGGGGGCATGCTGGGCTAGGGCAGACTATCGGGTCGAAGGTGTGTTTGACAGATTGGAGGACCCAGTGTTTTTTTTGCTCAAAAAAGTGCGCAATGACGCACTTTTTTTCTGAAATGAGCAAAAAATTTTGAGCTTGTGCGCACGCGTGCGCACTTTTTCTACCGACACGGAGAGAAAATTACTAAACATTAATTGCTCAAAGTGCTCAGAAAAATTGCTCCCGACTCTCAATTTCATAAAAAATCTCCAATTTTTCCTGGGGGCTCCGCCCCCAGACCCCTTCCTTACTTGCCTACTACTGGTTTATTGCTAAGTTGCAACCTAACTTTCAGTAAACATCCCAGCATTAATATACAAGCACCCATGGCCTAACGTACGTGTGATTTTCTAACTTGTATATGCAACAAGCTTTGTATATTCAAGCTATGAAATAACTGATTGCTAAATTTTAATAGCTTGGCAGTTTTTGGAGAAGTTTACAAACTTTAGCAGAAGGTTACGTGACTGCTAGGTTTATGTATGTTATTGTCGGTGTTTTTCTACCCACCGACCGTTCAAAAAGCATTTAAAAATAGAGATGCTCTGGGCTGAGTCCTGAAAATTACTGAGTCAGATGTCGGAATCATTTTCGGAAAACTGCATAATTTTCGATGAAATATCAAACTAGCGTGTATTTTCGTTTGTATAAAAAGCAGTGATGATTCTTAGCTTGCAAACAACTTAAAAATTGTCAAAAGCCTTCATCATTTTGGTAAATTTACAGAATAAAAATTTACTTTTAAATCAATACAACTTGAAACAAATTTACTTTTATATCAATAAAACTTGAAGATTATCATAAGTACTTGCTATTTTTAAAGTCTTCTGGTTCTGCACCCCATGCAAATCGTGCCATCGTTGCAAAGTTAGGTGAGTTTGCAAATTTATTTAGCCATTATATAGGTTCTATCATCTTATAATCAGCAGCTCTGAACATTGTAGAAAGGTCGGTCATGCAATTACTAATAAATGCAAAACAGACATTTTATGCTAAATTTTAGCATTTTTCCTGCTATGCGCACTTTTTTAGCAAATTGCGCAAAAAATTTTGGGGCAGTGCGCAGAAGAGCGCAAAAGTGTCCGAGCAAAAAAAAACACTGGGAGGACCAGGCATTTTTCGGTACGTAGTTGGCTAAGCAGGGATCTGTCCTTTCGGGTTAAGCCTGCCTCGTTTGAAGCAGGGACAGGGCCGAAGTCTCCGTAGATTTGTTTTCCCCGAGATGGGCTAAGCCTCCTCTCCATTTACAGTCAAAATGTCTTCTGATCACTGATCTGGCGGTTTGGAAGTCGATTGGTGGCTGTTGCTGTGGGAGGAAACACCCTTGACCATCAAGGGCGTCTGCGATTTCATTACCCGGGACTTCAGAATGACCCGGCACCCATTGGAAGATGAGGTGGTGGTGGGATAGGGCCTTTAGGTTGATGTGCACTTCCCTTAGCTGGGCTTATTCTAGAGATTTTTTCTTGGGGGGGGCCCCCAAAGGTCCGAGGGGCAAGGAATTTTTGGGGGGGAGCGAAAATTTTTCGAAAAATATGCTAAAAATAGCGCTATTTTTCTGGCATATACTATAAAAGTTGATTTTCATAGCAAAAATAAGCAGATTTAGTGTTGAAAAGGGCAAAATTGAATAAAAATCTCCGGCGAAGCCGGAAAATGTTTGAAAATTTGGCCTTCTGAGCGATTTTTTCAGGGCAAAATTTGGTACCAAAAGGGGCGCCCACTTTTTTGGGGGGGGGGCGATTTTTTGGGGGGGGAACGCTTTTTGGGGGGCCCCCCCCCCCCCCCCCACTAGAATAAGCCCAGCTTAGCAGTTGGCTGAAGTTTGCCCGGAGACCATTCTTGAGCAACCCTACAGCAGATTGCGAATCTGTGCAGATAATGATGGTAGAAGGTGCTGGTAAGGTGCCGTTGTTTTCCCGGACCCGGTCCCCAGAGCCTTGCAGATTGCGGTAAGTTCCGCTTTGAAGCTGGAGCAGAATATCCTTCATAATTGTCCTTCATAATAAGGTTCTGTGTAGCTGTTTGTATATCCGTTTTTGTGTCTAGGGAACGGGTGATTTTCTTGGTTTCGCTGACGATATTGCCGAGGATGGGTCACATTTTCTGCTTATATGGCGAGAACGTCCCGATGGAAAACTGCAATGCTTTGGCGTCGTTCCTGATGATGAACAGAAGAAGAGTTTCGTGAGAAAGAACAAGGTAGACTTAAATTCAAGCCAGCGTAGATAATAATTATTTTATGCCATTTTTCTCTTTTTTAGAATAATCTTAGAATTATTGTGTCTTTCTGCTTCCACATATTTTACAAGAGACATGGATCCACGAACAGAGGATATACATTTTTGGCAAACCTTTCTAATATTTCTGAGATCTTCTTTTACTCATTAGGCAAGATGGTTTTAAAAAATTCTTTGTAAGGTTTCTCAAATAGTTTTAATTTTTGTAAGTTTCAAAAAATCTTCAATTTGTGACATTTAGTTAAAAATCAAAATACCGTAAAGTAAAACATTAAATTCTGTGTTATGGTCATATATATTTCTGGTTTCCGAAAAACCTGAAAAATACATGAGAAACCAGTTAAACTGAGGTACTTTTCAAGAAAGAGTAGATTAGAGTTAAACTTAACTCGATCCTTTTCATAAACGAAATTCAAGCTTGAGTTTAGTTAAAACAGTTAATTTGTCTCTACTCTACTACTCTACTCTACTCTACTCTACTCTACTCTACTCTACTCTACCCTTTCGTGAAAATTCCCTGAGAAAGGTAAATTCTTCCGCATTCCTTTAAAAATTTACATTGAAACTGAAGTAAACACTGGCTGGCAGGCTGATCCGGAACTCCATAAAGTTCGGGATTCGTTAGAGCGCTCACAACGTCCATTGACTCTCTTTCGCTTTGGTCTATTTACCCTGTTAATGACTACAGGAAATGAGTTTTTCATTATTTGTCTACATAGATATTTAGAAATATATACTTGAAGACAGAAGAAATTGAATTGAAAAATTTCAAAAGTTAGAAGGCTGAAGGATTCCAACCAATCTGGGTCTGTACTCTGTAGATGGCACGAAACTTGTTTAGCTGGTGATTTGGAAGTGGAAGATTGGACTTATTAATCTTTGTTTGCTTGTTTGTTTAGGTCCGTCCTTTTGACAGAGACATTGATCATATCAAACTGGACGTTTTGGATGCAACACTTAACGAGGCAACTCTCGCCTTTCTTGATCCTGCAAAATTGTCTGCATTTGCTGGAAAAAAGAAAACACAAAATGGCGATGATTCTTCCAATGGTATTATAGGGGAGCGCGAGAGCGCTCCCCTATAATATGGGTGTAAAAGGCTCAGTGCGGCCCTTGGAGACCCGTTCGAGCTCCGTGCCAGCTAAATACTCAACGAAACTGGACAATTTTGGTATTGTTGGAATCTACACGACGAGTACTACAAGTCGCAAAAAAGTTTTGGTCAAAATTTCCAACTTTGAAAATTTTCGCTTCCGGGCAAGTTAGGTCCGTTTGTTTTTTTCCGTGTAAGTCACGCTTGGAAAAATGCAATTTTCTGTCGCAGTGTTAGAACGATCTGGGCATTTTCAGCAGGTGAAGTTTGGTTTTTCTGAACGTATATACCCCGAAAGTGAACCTTTTTGATATTTTTTCGCTGCCCGGCCCGGCCGGCCACCTGTACGGCCGGCCAAAAGTGGACTTGGCGCTAAAATGGCCAAAAATGGCCAATTTTTTGTCAAAGCTACAGGACTCAGGGAAGACGCTAGAGAGACGCGGTTTGTTGCATAAGGATCTACGGAAGGGTTTATATGTCCTAACGAGGGCGATTTTTGATATCTGGCCAGGATCGTTCTGGCGGCCGGCCCAAAGTTGGTCCGGCCAAATAGCCATTTTCGGAAAATTTCTAAGTCCCAACTCTACAGGAAATAGTCAAAAATAGGCCTAAATATGCAGTTTTGAGCCATTTAGTGGGACGCATATAAAGGTTATCGGGGTCGCTGAACACGATGAGCATAGTCGCAGCGCTGTGCGGTGCTGCTATCGTGCTGTACTGTTATGCAGCAACCATAGCACGCTGTCTGTAGACTTACTGTAAACGGCTAAACATATGAAACTTGGTGAAAAGTATGTCTGTAGTAAGGAGGAACTGTAGCTATGTTAGTTAGTGCACTCTGTAGCTTCCACCGTGCTGTATGTGCTGCCCCAAACACAGCACAGTCGATAACAACTAATTCATTCGTCACTGGTATTTGAAATTCGGCATACAGATTGTTTAAGACATGACAAACTATTATAGATACGTTTTGTATACTTATTACGATGTTACTATGTGGTTGCGCTGCAGTGCAGTGCTGCAGAGGTACAGCACGGCCTATAACTAACTACAGTTAAGTTGCAATCGTCCGAAATTTTGCACACAAGTGCGGCAGAGCATTGCAAATCGTGCCGTATGAGTTTCCTTCACCGACAGTAAAGTTTGCATGTGGTTGCGCTGCAGTAGAGTGCTGCTGAAGTACAGCACGGCCTATAACTAACTATAGATAACTTGCAATCGCCTGAAATTCTGCAGGCAACAGCGGAATAGCATTAGAAATTGTGCCGTGTAAGTCTCCTTCTTTGGCATTGACGTTTGCGTCTGGTTGCGCTGCAGTAGAGTGCTGCTGAAGCACAGCACGGCCTATAAGTAGCAACAGACAAACAGCAATCGCCTGAAATTCTGCAGGCAACTGCGGGAAAGCATTAGAAATTGTGCCGTGTAAGTCTGCTTCTTTGGACATTGACGTTTGCGTATGGTTGCGTTGCAGTAGAGTGCTGCTGAAGTGCAGCACGGCCTATCACTAGCAAGAGACAAAGAGCAATCGCCTGAAACTTTGTATACAAGTACGGAAGAGCATTGCAAATCGTGTCTTATGAGTTTCCTTCACTGACAGTAAAGTTTGCATTTGGTTGCGCTGCAGTAGAGTCCTATATGCTATATACAGTAACTAAAACTATTGCAGCCATGGGTACTGGATGTTGGATTTCTGTCAAAATAGAGAAAAAGGAAGAAATTGGAACTTTTCAAGCTTCTTTGTTCTGTACTTTCGGTTGACGATTAATGAGTGGCGGAATTTTTAAAGTTTCTTTCGCACAGCTTTAACGTTTTTGCTTTTTACTGAGAACCTTAAAACTGAAATAGGACAAGAATAAAAATGTTCCGGTGGAGCATGAAAAATGCAATATGGGTGACATTAGGTTGTAAATGGAGAGAGGACTAGGTTTTAAAACGTTAATATGGGAGGGGCAGGTTGTAAATGCCAGGAGGACTAGGTTAAAAGCGCACTAATATGGACCAGCTTCGCTGAACAACCCATATTCGCGGTCACTCATGCTCCACTCCACATGACATACGAGTAAGATCCTGCATTCTTCAACTTTCAAAGCAAGCGGGGCGATTTTGAAATATTTAAGCTTATTCCAAATAAACAATGCAGTTCTGGTAGAAAGGTGTTCAAGGTGGTTTTTCTGCAGTGTCAGCGCAGAATCTTGTATTAAGTTGATGCGAAAAGCAGTTGACATTATGTACGTGTATTATTAAGTTGTATAATAAAGGAGCACGACCGACGTATTGTATTTTTCGAAGAACTGCCAATATCAACAGCAAGCAGCAGCCAATAGAAACTCTGGACAGTTTTCGCGAATATGGGTTGTTCAGCGAAGCTGGTCCATATTAGTGCGCTTTTAACCTAGTCCTCCTGGCATTTACAACCTGCCCCTCCCATATTAACGTTTTAAAACCTAGTCCTATGTCCATTTACAACCTAATGTCACCCATATTGCATTTTTCATGCTCCACCGGAGCATTTTTATTCTTGTTAACATTTTGTCAAACTTTTGTAACTTTTGATTAGATTCAATAAAATGTTTCAATGATTTTAGATTCAATAAAATGTTTCAATGAATGAGTGAATGGATGAATGGATGAATGAATGAATGGATTAAATTGTTAAATATTCAAATAAACGTTTTGTAGACGGCTTATTATTGGCGTATGCAGGAATATGCACTTATAGCTTTTGCTGAGCTAACGGAAAGCTGAATCGAAAACGGTTTTGAGATTAACATGCCAATGTGCAAGTTTTTAGCAAAATCAGAAGGAAAATGTTTTATTGCCCATTTCAAGATAAGTAACTTTTTGATGCGTTCTGATCTACCACTTGTTTTTCTTGAAGCTTTTATTTTCATGGGGTTCTTGGGGTTCTGGGGCTGCTTAATTTTTCGTTGAGATTTGATATATGCATAATTATGAGTTTCATTTTTGATGGGGGTTCTTGGTGTTCCTGGGGTTCTTAACTTTTCGAAAAGATTTGATTCGTAAATTTTTGTTGGGAAATAGTTAGTTCAAATTTTTGATGTAGGTTCTGAAATTTTGTCAACAGATTCGTTCCTCTACCTGTCTAGTTGTAAGTGTTTGCTGGATATCCCTTGGTCCCTTCCCTCCACCGTTACCAACTTAAAATTATAAATTTTAAAATTTTTGAATTCGTCAGCCTCCAACTATTGCACCCATACAAAATTTTAAATGTAGTGCTCCGTTTAAGGTCATGTCTTGTTAGGGCATTACTGATAATCTTGTTCATAGACGATTAGCTTGTGCTTTTGCCAGAATACGTCTTTAAAATAAGATTCTATTTTTCATAACTGCAGTGGAACCCAGTCAGGAGAATATTCTGAAAGCGAAAGATGCTCGCAAAGATACTGACGTGCGCAATGGGTCTGGAAATGATGTTAAGGTAATCGCTTTTTTAAAACTATTTGTTTCGTGTGGTCAGAAATTATGTGGGTGTATTGCGGCTGTTTAGACTTCAACTTACGCTTACGTGTTTACCCAACCTGGTATTATGTCGTCGTCACACTTTGTGCATCGCTTAAACATGAACAGTTTTTAGAATAATGTGTAAAAGGATGTACTCGACAGTAGTGTAGGTCTTGAAGTTGTCCATTGACCGTTTCTTTAGTCTTTATATACACTCATGTAATTATTGTTTTTGACTTCTTTAGAAGCGAAATCTATTCTGTATTCGCAAGCGTGACATAGAAAATCCTCGTTTCGGGAATCCAGGCTTTTCCAACGGTCCACCAATTTGGCGATATGACGGTGACAACCTTCTGAACATGTATCAGCAGTCAGTGGACAAATCAGATCGTTTTGAACAAACCTCTGTGGTACGTACTTAATGTCAGAACTTTGTGAAAAGTCTACTTTATGGTTAGACGGTCCTTTCTATTTACTGCCTAATTAGTGATTAACAGCAGGTTACATAATGGGAACACGTTAAGCGTACTCTCCGTTATCAAAACAAAAACTGTAGCTGTAAGTCAAACAAAGGCTGTGCTTGCAGGCTGAAAGCGAACTGAACCTGCACGCGTTTTCCTGAAATGCTAATTATATGTGCCACAAAATATTCCCTGTCCATATCTCCTTTAGCCATACAGCTTTAGTAGAATACAAAAGATAAATTACAGTCTAGATGTTGCAGAAAAAATACGTTTAACTGTTTTGGTGTTGAAATAATTTTCTCGTTTCTTTCTGTGGTGGTAATTTTGTAAAAGGCCACTTTCGATTACTTGAGCGAGCTTTCTCTTTCAGAGCGGGCTTTCGCTCTTTCGGTCCACTCAACTGTCCCAGCTTAGTTTCTGTAAAATTTCATTTTAAATTTATTTAACAAATTCATTGTTATTTCGCTTGCTAGAACACTGTAAGCTGTTGTATGATCTGCGTCTTTTTGCAGTATGACTATGGTTATGTGGATGAAGATGATGTAGTTGAATTGACTGTGACCAGTTTTGAATACGACGAATCTAGTGATTGTGAAAATAGCCAGGATAAGCCAATTGTAGCTGTTCTCGTCCAGTTGCCAAAAGATTTGTTGCCAAACATTGAAAAGGTACGTATATACGTATATATGCGGTAGACTATTGTGGTGCCGGAGTCTTTTTGCCACCCGGAATTTACCATTTTTACCTGAAAGGCTGTTTATTTTTTTGGTGAAAGCCAACTTTTGCAGATGATGCTACCAAGGAAAATACCCCAATTCCCCCTTTAGTGCCCTCAAGAGCCACTCTATATGATAAATGCTTAGAATAAGGTAGTTATTTTGTGGTATCTGGTGATCTACTATCTCCTGATGAATCCAACCCATTTAGGAAAAACTCGCTCCATTAGCAACGACAGATGGTGTTACTTTTGTTTTTTATACAGAAACGTCCTTTGTTTCATTGGATTTAAATTTTATGGATGTGTTTAATCAAACAGGGTCTCACTTATCCCTGTTTGTAGCTTTTAACTGTTCAAAATTCATTGAGAAGGCAGTTTGTATATTTTTATTGTGTCTATTTAGATTCGTTCCATGGCGAAGGATCATTTGAAGAATTCTGACGGAGATGCTATTGTTAGTGTGAACGGGAATGTCTTGAATTCATCAGAAATCTGATACTTAAAAGTCTCAATCTTCTACTACTGCCTGCAACATTTACAAATTTACATTGGATGTATATAATGTTTGAAGTTAATTTTAGTTCTTTTCGCTAATCCGCTGTTATGAACATTTCATTTTTATAATAATTTTCTAGTTACCAATAAGCGTCCCTTGTTTTTATTGCTATAGAGTTTATCAGTGTACTTTGTGTTTTTATGTCTTGTTTGTTACCACTATCAAACGTTACGTATTATGATGGTTTTGTGTACTGACTATTCCTGGGACTGTTTGTTTTTTGTTGTCTATATGTTTCATATTTTAGAAAGGACGTATTGATGTGCCCAAAAAGTGCCTATTTTTGAGATAGTACAGTCCCGGCTAGAAGTTACAGCACGCTAGCCGAGACTGGCTCGCGACTTGCTCGCGTTTCTACTGTTTTGCAGGGTACTTTTTGCCATTAGTTTTTCATGATAGTGTTGTCCTTAAGCAGAGAGCTACGGTAATGTGTACATTGAAAATTTGCTGCATACAGGATTCAATAAAAACCTTTGACTTAACTTTTTTACATAAGTCAGCTAGTTTTCTGTACACACGTAGATACGTAAAAATAGTTTAGCGGCAAAAGATCAGACAACCAGTAGCTATAATAAGTGTCAAAAAACAACTGCGACCAGAACGCAAGTGTACGTAACTTCTAGCCGGGACTGTAGTTACAACTTAGTACTAATTCATAATTGGTTTAGTTAGAGCTTCGAGTTTAGGATCTCCACTTTAACAAATTCGCTTCTACTTTTGCTTCATAGTATCATCCGCGCTGTGCGTGAACGTCAAAGTTTTTGATGAAACATTCAATGACGCCAATCTTACCGCAAAACGTTAGCTGCGGTACCTTCTGTTGTCTATCAGCTCGTGGCATGTTTTGTACGGTATGCATACGAAACTTTAATTTTCTAACGAAAAATTATGTGGAAAAAAGTTTTCGGACTGTCTATTTTTTCAACGTTTTGTCCTCTTTGTCTAGCAGCAAAAGCCTAGCAAAGCATATACCCATTCGGTGCTGGTATTGACATAATTTGATAGCTGTACACATTTAAGGACAATTTACGTAATTCTGCAGACGTAAACTTTGAGCAGGTTTGACGTGGTTCTGAAGTTTGTCAAAATTATTTCATAATCGTGCCATTGTTTTCTGGGTTTTTTTCGAAAAAAACGAAAATGGTTGTTGATTCGGTGTTTTTCCTACGCTTTAGGTGTTCAGTACACGCTTTCGTATCCTCCCTCTTTGACAGGGTTTTTTAAAATTTTACCTGTGCTTTTTAGTGTGTTTTTTAAGAAAATGTTTGTTTTTTTAAAAATCTGTTTTTCCTGAAATTCGCTTTTCGCAGTAATAACACGTTTGTAACGGTTTTTACAGCATTTATAACTATGTTTAGCATTTTTCGCTTGTTACAGAAGAAATACAAAGTATATATTGCTTGCTTAGTCTTTATAAACGATATTTCAATGTTCAGAACGTTAAATATTTGCGTTGAAGACGTATTTTTGCGCTGGGGGGTCTGCCCCCCAGACGTTGAGAATTTTTTGAAATTTGTGAAACATTTGGTCTGAAAATCCTTTTACTTTTCGACAGTATGTTTTATTCCCGTCGTTTCTTGAATTTGCAAACATAATTTCGTAGAATAATATGCCTATACAGTCCCGAATGGCAGCGTTGCTTGGAATAATGAAGGCTATATATACGACAACTAATGCCCAGACGAAAACAAACAGAAGTAAAAACACAGATATATCGATGATATTTGCGCCGACGGCGCAAAATTTTTTGGAAAAACTTTAAAATAATGCTTAAAATCAAAACAATTTACTCCTTCAGGTGAAAATTTGAGTGTGGTTTTTAAAATTTAGTGTTTTTTAAAAAAAGTGTGCGAAAACACATTAAACACAAAAAACAGTAGTGCTCATTGAAGATTAACTTATTGAATTGAGCGCCCGAAATGTTTCAACTTGAGGCTTCGTTAGTATGCCAAGCATGGCTCACGAGTTGATAACATGAAATGTGACTTTTTGCGCCAATCTTAATTAGCTATGTATGATATTTTTGGAGTAAGGCATGGAGTAAAATTTGTTTTAATTCAAATTGATTTAAAATTTCAATTTAGTATCAACGTCTTTATTACTGTTTTCAAGGGGGTGTCCAGTATCGGGCTTTCGTTTTTGTTACCTTTTAACGGGTCCACCAGCTGTGTCTTTATTTTGTGTGTTTAGTTAGCCTGCCGTGTAAAGTAAAGCGATAATAAGGACTAACCATTTAGTCATCGAACCTTTCCTTATTCAAAATGATAAATTTAAACTCATTAATTTCCTGAAACATCCTCAGTATTTAGAATTTTTTCCTTGCTCAGACGTTTTACTGTATAGGGAGGGATATCGTTATTTAACCCTATACGTATCACTTATTCCTTTGCTATGTATTGTTGTTTTACTTCTGAATTAGATTTGTTGTTTTTCATCACTTGTTTTAACAGAATTTGGTCATATTCTGGATCATATTACTGATTCATCATTGTTTGCAGGTTTGTTTCATTTATGTAAGTGAAGGGATTATGAGTTGGGTTACACTGTTTGTCTTTGATTGATGTGGTCATCAACCAAACTTAATATTGCTTTTTAAAAATCATGTTTCACGATCAATTCAATTATTGATTTGTATTAGAGATTTTAAGATTACTATTAATGAGTCATTAGACAAGGATCTTTTATGGTGTCGTGAAGAAGTGACCAGTTAATTAATGCTTATGATGCCTATGTGTATGACATTGGCAGATGTATGTACAATTTACATCTCTGATTTTATTTATCTCTGACATTCTGACAATTGCCCCTCGCGTCCTTGCCCATGACCGTCACCGACAGCTCCGGAGCTGCGATGGGCACGACCGTGGTCGGCAGCCCAAACCAAACCTTCAGTTCCTGAACATCATTATGCAACTTTCGCCGCAACATCTCATCTTCCTGAATGCGCTGTTTCTGCTCGGCCACTGTGACTTGCAGGGACTCCATTTCCTTTCCCTGTTCCTCCATCTTTCGCTCCAATTCGTCAATTCTCGCCCTTGACTCCTCCAGTAAATTCTGTTTTCCCTGAACCTCAGTCTCCAACTCAGCCCGTTTTGTGGTCAGTTGGAGGACGGAGGTTTTGAGGCCGGCCACCTCTGCCCGGGCCGTTTCCAGGTTCGCCTCCAGACTTTGCTTCATCAGTTTCAGAGAGTTGAGCTCAAAACGGTGCTCCTCCGATTCCTGCCGGTAGCGACGCGACAAGTCCTGATACTCTTGATTCCGCTCTCTCAGTTTTTGAGACAACTCCTCCAGTTCTCGGGTGGCCTCGGCGGTCCGGGTATCCTTGATCTGGGCTGTGATTGTGGAGGTATTGGGCTGACCCGGGGCTCCTCGTCCTCCTCCACTTTAAGTCGCGCCAGACAAACTGGAGACGTCGCTGCGATTTCTGGAGGCGGCGATGCTGGCCGTCAACCGGGCTGAGACGCTGATTTTGCTGGAAGAAAGCTGACGAGTCAGACCTCTTGCTAGCCGGGTACCAGAGACTGCGACAGGTTGTCGGGTTTGCAGTCTCTTGACGGGGCAATGACCGTTTTAGCTTGAGCGGCAGCAGGGGCTCTGGCGGCGTCACCTGGTGGTGGTGGTGGTGGAGCCAAAGTGGCCGGCTGTCTAGCTGCTCCGGCCGCCTTTTATTCAACAGGGCCGTAGATCGACGCTTCACCTTGGCAGCATACCGGGCGCTTGGTGACATATCCAACGACGACGATAGTAAGGAAGATAAAACAAGATAATAACCATCTTGCGGAGTTGTGGTGACGGCAGGCACGGCTAAGCAAACTTTTTAAAAATTAATGGCACAATAAAACATTTTTCTTCCAGACTTTAACATGTTTGTTTGTTTCTATTCTGTAGGTTTATGTTTTCTGTATTAATACACAGCATTTTGCTAAAACCCTGTTATTGAAATGTCAAGCTCACTGTAGTCTGTGCTACTACCTTGTATCCATTCTGTTTACGGAGGATAATCTATTTTCTGTCATTTACACGATTTTCTGTGTAAAAGTTATCTGGAAAGGAAAGCTGGAAAATAGTAACGACTAACGAGATTTTTTTCCAACGACTAACGAGAGTTTTTATATTTCAGAGAAAATTCTTTATAATCGTTTTGTTTTTGGTCCTTTTTGTTTTTAAATCGTTTTGTTATTTCCAGTCTTGAACAGTATTGAAAACAAAGCTATCTATCTATGTCTGTGAATCAAGCATTCCGATCTGCCATGCTAACGTTGTATCGTAAGAGTTGGCAACATTTTGAGTTTTGTGTTTTGACTATTATTTCCCGTCCGTAAAATTGAGTAAACGCAATATGGAGTCTTTGTAATTAGGGTTTTGGGATAAGGGAACCGTCGTGAGTTGGGCAACCGTGTCTGACGGGATTTTTTCGGCGATGTGCAGATGTTTCGGTATATATTGGGTGCCGTTACGAAAATAATAGCAAGAGTACATAATATAAGAGTGTGCCACTAGTCTAGACTAGGCACACTGTGTTATCAGAGCAAAAACTGACGGCTGACCCTATAACCTTCTTTAGGTTGGAGTTCTCTCCAGGGGTCACTTTACCTTTTACCTTTACCTAAAGAGCGAGTGAGCGTACACCCATTTCGACCAGGTACGGATTTGCGGCTGGAGGTCACTCACTTTGGTCTGATTTGGTGAGGGTTAGAGTTGTGCCCGGGCCTTGAATCTAGCCCCGGACCGGGCCGGCCCGGGCCCGATTGTTGGAGTGGTAGGCCCGGGCCCGGTCAGCCGCGTAGGCCCGGGCCTTGGAGGCCCGGTCATTTTTTTTTCTATGCATATTTCTGATTTTTTCCGAATTTCTTCACTAGAAGTCCTATTTAAGCTTACACGAGTTGTCTAAGTTGTAATAAATAGCACGAACTATTGTTTGGCAGTGTTTTTGTATGTCTGGCCTTCACCGGGTCGACCGGGCCCACCGGGCCTACCTGGACTTGAATCGGGCCCAGGCAGGGCTGCCCGAAGCCCGGCTCCGGCTCGGAAAATAAGGGCACAACTCTAGTGAGGGTGAGTCTAGCGAACATGGCATAGTTTTTGCTCTGATAACATAGAGTGATCAGAGTGATAGAGTGATAGAGAGATCGTGTTACTAGGAATTGAAATTGTGCTAAAAATTTGGTCAATAGATTTTCATTGTTTTTCTGCTATTCAGTGGGTTTGAGTAGGTTAGGTTGTAGAAATCTGCTGTTCAGTTAGATTTTCTGGAGGTTAGGAGGTAGATGTTGTAGGCTGATCTGATCTACCGCGCTATGGAGTGGCTGTTTCATTACTAGATAAGTTTTCGAATATATATTTATAATTTTAGGATAAATTTGTTGGGCACCTACCTGTCAGGATTAACAAGACGACCCCAAAAAGGGGTATAGTTCTGCGTATGAGCATGAAGGATATCTACAAAATTCCAATAATTGAAGACTGTGGCACAAAAGCCGATAATGATCTGCTTAACACTCTACTGTACGCTAAACTAAACTATGTCAGGCAGAAAAGTTCACGAAGTACATATACATTTATGGTTCCATTTGTGGTTCCATACTGGGAGGTCTATTCTTATTTTCAAAAATATTACAACCATACATTAACATAGGATCGAGTCCTGGGGGGGGCTTGTCCCCAAAACATTTTGAGGGGGCTTGTACCTTGAACAAAAATTTTCAGGAGGGCTTGTACCTCAAGAATATATTTCTAAACTTTTTCGAAAAATTAACGCTAACTTTGTTAGAATTTGCAGTTTTTTTATCAAAATTTGCAAGAAATTTTCCATTTTTGGAAAAAATTTCAAAATTTTGCCCGATTTTTCCGAAAAATTAAACATTTTAAAAATTCCGGCGAAGCCGGAAATTTTTTGAAATTCTAGTGTAAAAACTAATTTTTTCCGGCTATTTTTGGTTACCCCCTGGCCATTTTTTCGTTACCCCTTGTCCCAGACGGCGATAGGGCTTGTACCTTGTCCGGGTTGGGGGGGGGGGGGCTTGGACCCCCCCAGACCCCCCCGCGTTAACCTATGATTACAACTTTTGGGTTTTGACACGGCAACTACTGAAGTTGAAAAATATAATTGTAGTTTTCCTGAGAATGGTATTATGGCTATTGGCTGGCTAACCATATCTTCAGGTTAATTTGGTTTAGAGTAAAGAAACATCCAAAATAACTTTTGTCACGTCAACCAAATTTAAATTTTCCGCCACCTCACTCCAGTTTGTTGTAAACCCGTTGGGGCAGTGCCAGTTTATAATTTGCGAAATATTTTCGACTCTGATTAGTAAAATCCCAATGAATCTAATTCGTCTTCGGCGAGCTACTTACTAGACGCTACAAACGACCGTCGACGCGCATCAACTGGCGGGGTGGCTGGAAGAAAAGAATCTTAAAATCATCATAAAGGTGGCAAATTTGGCACTTGGAAAATTGTTTGTAGCACTAATTGGATGAATTAAGAATTGTCCCCTGCCGGGCCCACTTGTCTTTGAAACTAAATTGTTCCGTCCAACTGACTGTGTCGTATTTCTTTACATTATGAATCCTATAAAAAATTTCATACCATACGTAGTTGAGTTTTTCATTAGCTCCTTCACTAATGAAATATAGTTGAACAGGTTGGAACGGTTTGTTTTTTGAAAAAGAAGTTTTATATGCTTAACAGTTTTGTCGCTTCTTAATAAAACCAGTTTTAGAAACAGTGATGGTTGCAAAAATCGCAAGCATTTACTTAAGGTGGTGATTCCTTTTAGAGACATAGGTCATTATGACATATTGAAGCTTGTTGAGAAGAAATCTGCTCAATGCATACGTGAACGTTGTAAAATAAAGTGCATTCGTAAAGTTTGAATGAAACTATGCAACGTCTGCATGTACATAAGAGCAAACCATTTCAGAATTTTCCAGCGATTGCACAGAATCTCTGGTGCATTTTGAAAAATTGATTTATGCATTGTTACAAACCTCAACTCAATAGCTGGGGACCCTTTTTTGTATATCAAATTTTATGGCACAGTTCTCGAGAATTTTCGCAAAAACCGAAATTAGTCTGAAATTTCAAATTTTGAGTCCTTACTGTGTGTTTATAAACCCATATATTTTAGTAAACAAAAAAGGGTCCCTGGCAAATTGAAAGTCCTTTCTGCTGCCGGAAAATAAGATCTCAACAAAGTGGCAGTAATTCACAGTTTCAATTGAAAAGGTTTTTGATTCAATTTTTGCAAACAATCAACGCAAGCTGAACTAGCTAAGCTGTGGCTTGACTATGGGAATATAAGTATTGAGGATTATTAATACTTTTGTCGTGGCCAAAGGCCTTAGCATAGGTGTACCTGGGGGGGATTATGTTGCGTTAGGGCTACTGTTGCTTTAGGGCGCCCTTTAAAGTCACAGCTGTTAACTGGTCAGTTTTGGAAGCTGTAGCGTTAGGGCGCCCCTCTGTTGTGATAGGGCGCCCTTAAGTGAAGTTAAAGAGAAGAAGTGTTGCGTTAGGGCGCTATTGTGTTGCGTTAGGGCGCCCTTGTGTTGCGTTAGGGCGCCCGAGTACAAAATTAAATTAAATTAGTTAAATAGTTCAGACAATAATGTTGTTAAAAAGGTTTGAGCGCAGCTTGTTAAACAACCGACTGATCTTTACTTGAGCAGAGATTACAATGAAACTAACTGAAAATCAGGTTCAAGCAGAACGTTCTAGTACAGAATCATTACTACAGTTACGAAAGTTTCAAATAATTATATCTGGTGATATGTATACAAAACTTTTGAAAGTTAGCAGTTCTACAAAATATACTTATGAAACTACATAGTTAGCTAGGAAACAGATAGAGTACAATAATGTTTAGCTGTGACGTTTTTATAATAACTTTAACAAATAATAAATTAAAAGATAGTGGCTCACTATATATAACTTGATAACTTTAAGGTGCGGGTTCAGGTTCGTGTATTTGTTGCTTTTAATGCGCATTATGTTAAAATTTATTCGAATTGGCTACAATAGCATGCTTTAGCCTAGAAAACATTTCAGAACAGTCACTGTGGAAAATTTGACTTCTGGAGAAATTAGCTTCAATCCATCGATAATTCTCCCTCAAAGTGGAGGTCTAGGTCTGTACGCGTGCTAAGCATAGAAAATATGAATTTTATTGTTGCAAGATTTGAAATTTTCAAGTTGTCTATTTGAGATTGAGGAAAAATCACCAAATCAGAAACATCAATATATTTTTGAGGTTAAAAATGTCAAAGATTGGATTATAGAATTATAAAAAAGAATTCTAAAAATCCTAATTCCTCTAACATTCTCAAATTGTTTGCTCTTAATAAATTCTCGAAGAACAAAATGGTTAAAAACTACCTTATGACTAATTTATATTAAATATTTCACGTATTATATATAGCTATTATATACTGCAAATGGCAGTTTTCAAGACAAAAACAATGGAATAAGAACCAAGGGGACATTTATGTATTCTGTACAATCTATGTATAAGGTATGTTTGTTCTTTAATTTCAATAGTGCTTGATTACCAGGTACTCTTGATATCAGTAATACAAAGTTTAGAACAGTGTATTGTGCACTGTCAACATAAGGGCGCCCTAACGCAACACTGGGTAGCCCTAACGCAACACTGGGTGCCCTAACGCTACAGAAGGGCGCCGTAACGCAACAGCAGCCCTAACTCAACAACATTGAAATGACCGAAGGTCAAATGCGCCCTAACGCAACTTTACCCTTGGGGGGTGGGGGGGCAGTGGCGGATCCAGGATTTTGTAAAGGGAGGGGCCCCAGCTCAAAAGAGTTCAAGATAACACCAGAATTATGAATATATACTAACCCTGAGATCTTAAACGTTTTTCGAATGTGTGCAGAGATAGTTCTATAAGTTGTGATGCCTGATTGAAACCAATTCAACGTTCTAAGACTGTTGAGATCAATGAAACCAGTTTAGTTTGCCTAGGCTTTGGCAATATGTAACACTGATCAAATTCTTCAGTTTGCGCAGTTTAAAACTGTTTTGGCGAAATGAATTTTGTCAAATGTGCCAAAGGAGAACCACGCCGAAGGCGTGCGCGGACGGCCGCGCGTGACGGCCCCATCGCCGCGCGAAAAGCACTTAAAAGATAGAGGAGACTTTTCTGATTCAGAATATACTAATCTTAACGCAATACGTTACGTCGTTAGCAAGTTATGAGCGTTTAAAGTTGAGAGGTTAAGTTTTCCCATGGTTTCCCTAGGCAACATTCTATCTAAATTTATACAATATTGCCAATGCATTGAAATCTCACAATCTACGATGAAAGGCGCGAAAAGTTGACGAAAAGAACGACATATTTATCATCACTACTTGTATCGCCAACTTCATAATCCCAGTTACTGGATATTGTGTAAAACCTGGGAAAGCTTGCAGTAAAGACAAACTTTGGATGGGGGCCCTCAAGGTCAAAGGGAGGGGCCCAGGCCCAATTCGCAAAGGGGGGTGCCCGGGGCCCTGGGGCCCTCCCCCTGGATCCGCCACTGGTGGGGGGACCGGACCCCTCCCCCCAAATGGAAAAGTGCCGACCCCACCCTCGAAATTTTGGAGGCAGACCCCACCCCCAATTGGCCAAATCCCAGACCCCACCCACCCCTAATTTGCCAGACCCAACCGTTTTCTCAAGGTACAGCTATGTGCCATAGAGGTGTGATCATAGGTGTGTTAGGGTGGGGGGGGGTGGGGGGGACCCCCCCATAGTTTCCCTAGGGGGGGGGATTGGGGGGGGTACCCCCAAAATTTTCGACCAACTTTACCCCTCCCCCAGATTTTTTGACTATCCCTCCCCCCACTTTTGGTTACCCCCCCGAACCCCTCCCAGCACTTTTTGGGGCCAAAAAGTTAGCTAACTTTTGCTAAAATAGTTTTTTAGGCCATTTTTTGATTTTTCTGAGGTCCGAATTTTGGGGGGGGGGTTCGGGGGGGTATATACTCCCATAGGTGTACCTTGAGAAAACGTTGGGGGAGGGGGTAGCCGAAATTAGGGTGGGTGGGGTCAGCCGTTTTGAGGTGGGGTGGGGTCCGGAAAAATCGAATTTGGGGGGGGGGGTAAAAAATTTTTTGGTCAAAAATTTCGAAAAAATTAGCAAATTTGCTAAAAAAGCGTTGGTTCCAACTAAAAATCAACAATAGTTCATCATTTTTGCTCATTTGTTCGAAAAAACTAGGATTTTTTGCAAAAATTTCGAATTTTTTTAAAAAATTCCGAATTTTTACTAATTTTGAGGCAAAATTTTCAAAATTTTGAGGGTGGGGTCTGGCAAATTTTTGTGGGTGGGGTCTGGGATTTGGCCATTTGGGGGTGGGGTCTGCCTCCAAAATTTCGAGGGTGGGGTCGGCACTTTTCCATTTGGGGGGAGGGGTTCCCCCCCCCACCCCCCCCAGGTACACCTATGTATACTCCCCATCACATTTCGGGGGTCGACCACCAAATCTCCGAAGTTTACCCCCCCCCCAACCAAAATTTCCAGGGAAACTATGGACCCCCCCACCAAACTGACAACTTTTGGCGACCCCCCCTCCCCAGATTTTCAGATTTTTGCTACCCCCCCCCCCAGAATTTTTGGCCAAGAAGTGGCCAAAAATGGCATAAAATCGAAAATTCAGGGGGGGGGGTCCCCCACCCTCATTTGGAACCCCCCCCCTGAATTTTTGCCCAGCCACACCTATGCATAGGTGTGTTGGGGGGGGTCCCCTCTTCCCAAATGGAGGGGTCCCCCCCTAAAAATTTTTTCTACCTCTCCCCCAAATCGATTTTTTCAGACCCCTCCCCCCTAAAAATTTTCAAACCCCTACCTAAATTTTTGAAAATTTTTAACTAAAAATTCGAAATTTTTCCAAAAAATTCCAAAAATTAGCGAAAAATTGCTAGAATTCGCTTATTTAAGCTAAAAAAAGTTAAAAATAGCTGTAAATTGAGAAAATTTTTCAATTTTTTAATGAAAAGCCGACTTTTTTCAAAATTTTTCTTACCCCTCCCCCAAATCGACTTTTCGCGACCCCCCCCTCCCCTTTTTTCGCCAAACCCCCCTCCCTACTTTTTTCTGGACCCCCACCCCTACTTTTTTCGCCAGCCACACCTATGCACCTATGGGTGTGATGGGGTGGGGGCATAGGTGTCATAGTTTCACCAGGGAGGGGGGGGTTTGGGCATAGGTGTATGTAGTATGTACTACCTGTTTGGGTTGGGGGGGGGCACACGAAGCCCAATTTTAGAAAACAATTGGAAAAGTTTTTCTAATTGTTTTCCAAAAATTTTCTATAAGTTTACTGAATACTTTCAAATTGTTTTCTAAACTTTTCCAATTGTTTTCTAATTGATTTCTGTTACTTTTTTTTCTAACGGTTGGCCCACTTTCTAATTGTTTTCTGGAAATTTTCTGGCTGATTTCTAAAAAGTTTCTTAATTTTTTCTAAATGCTTTCCTTAAAAAAGTGGACATTTTCTTATTCTTTTCTCATTACTACCTGAATGTTTTCTAAATATACTTCTGGTGTTTGCTGTTGAATTGAAAAATCACTACTTTTTTCCGCCACAGCGGTGCTGAGGCTCCGCAGTAATGCCGCAAAGTCGGCTCAGCGAAAGTGACTATTTATGTGGTCGTCGCGCAGGTCGATACTTACAAGCTGGGGCTTTTTATATATACACAAATTGTATATATAAAAGGAAATCAGACCCAGCTTGTAAGTGTCGAATCGACCTGCGCAACAACCACAAAAATGGTCACTGTTCGCTGAGCCGATTTTGCGGCACCACTGCGGAGCTGAAAGCGCAATAAAGCAGCGATTTTTCAATTCAGCAGCAGTATTTTAGAAAACATACAGATAATAATGAGAAAAGAATAAGAAAATGTCCACTTTTTTAAGGAAAACATTTAGAAACA
Organism: Trissonchulus latispiculum; assembly: GCA_030248195.1. NCBI lineage: Eukaryota > Metazoa > Nematoda > Enoplea > Enoplida > Ironidae > Trissonchulus > Trissonchulus latispiculum. The sequence continues at coordinate 27,660 of JASAND010015851.1, forward strand.
ATTAAGAAACTTTTTAGAAATCAGCCAGAAAATTTCCAGAAAACAATTAGAAAGTGGGCCAACCGTTAGAAAAAAAAGTAACAGAAATCAATTAGAAAATAATTGGAAAAGTTTAGAAAACAATTTGAAAATATTCAGTAAACTTATAGAAAATCTTTGGAAAACAATTAGAAAAACTTTTCCAATTGTTTTCTAAAATTGGGCTTCGTGTGGGGGCGAGTAAAAAGTCCAAATCTGGCTTGGGGGGTCTAAAAAATCGGAAATTTTCGAAAAAACTGTACCCAAACTGGCATTTTTTATGGTTTTGAAAGTGGGGGGGGGGGCGTCTTCGCCCCCCCCCCAGGGAGGGGGAAGTGGGGGGGGGGGGGTTCCGAAAAGTGGGGGGGGGGGCGAGTCCAAGGTATAAAATACCAAAATGTTTAGCGAAAAATTAGCATTGTTTAGGTAAAAATACAAAAAAATCGCTGTTTTTGTCGCGGGCCGTGGGGTCGACGACCAGCGCAGGCAGAGTTAAAGCGCAGTGGATCTTCACGAACCTTATCGGAGTCTTAGCTTAGGCAATAGGTACACTTCACGATCTTTTACTTTGACAATATAGCAAGCACACAGTTTATTGAACACTACTTGACTCCACCAGCACAAATACCAAGACCCAATGAATAACACAAAAGCAAACTATTCCAAGCCTCTCTTCAATGCCAACGCAATACACATGGAAATTTTGACCACAAAATTGGCAAGACAGCTTGTGATCCATTTCAGCAGTCTTTCGATCAGTGGACTTTTTGCATTGCTCAGCAGCACACGTCGATTCGGCCATAATTCAGTTCCAGAAATTATGCAGCAATAATTCCTGAATCAAGTACGTTAAAAATGGGTTAAAACTTTTTGGCCAAAAAGGTCTGGGGGGTAGCGAAATCTGAAACTCTGGGGGGGGGGTCGCCAAAATTTGTCATTTTGGTGGGGGAGGTCCCCCTAACACACCCTATAATTTTAAGCCAAAATTTGAGAATCAAATGATTGAAATTTCAAAAAATAACCATTTTTCAGCTAAAAGTAGCTTTTTGGGCCCAAAAATCGTTGGAGGGATCCGGGGGGAGGGTATCCGAAAGTTTGGGGAGGGTATATAAGTAAAAAAATCTGGTGGGGTAACGTTTGGGGAAAATTTCGGGGGGATCCCCCTCCTCCCAACAATTCCTCCCCAAAGGAAACTATAGGTTGTGCCCCCGCCCCCCAAAAATATTGATCCAATTTATCCCCCCTTCGAGATTTTTTACTTACCCTCCCCCAACCTTCGGCTACCCCCCCCCTCCCGAGCGCCCCCACCCCAGCAATTTGTGGACCCAAAATAGCTACATTTGGCTGAAAAAGTCATTTTTTGAAAAGCTTTTTCTCTAAGTTTTGGCTTGAAAACGCTTTAAAACGCCGTAAAACGACTAAAACATTAAAAACAAGCCTTATTTTAAAAGGGTTAAAAACGCATTTTTGGCCATATTTTGGAATTTCTGATATGCAAATTCTGGGGGGGATTGGGGAGACCCAGCTACCTATATAAATTTTTGAAAATTTTTAACCACAATTTCGAAATTTTTCAAAACATTACCAAAATGTAGCGAAAAATTTCTAAAATTCGGTAAGTTACCTGAAAACACTCTTCACCGCCCCCTCCCCCAAAAGTTTCTCTTCTGCGCATATCAGGGATAGACCCCCTTAAAATTTTGGAAGTTTTCAGTGGTAGAGCCTTTTCAAAGATGGGGTAGTTTTGGTCCGTCCAAACCCAAGCAATCCTTAAATACTACACTTCATAGTTTTTATTGTTTGTCACTACGTAACTACGCAAAACTGCGCAAATTACGTTTACTTATCCTTAATATACAACAAAACTCCTCAAACTTTACGTTTCAATCTAGGAATACAGAAACTCTTTCAAATTTTTCTTAGAAAAATTGGTTTCAATTGGATTTAATGAAACTAGCACCAACAGCTGAGATTAAAACAATGTAGCATACAAACTTTAGAGGGAGATCACAGCCAAATTTATATTTAAAAAGTGGGGAACTTGCGCCTTCCTGTAACGGTTTATTATACTCAAACGTGCGGTGTGTATGTGATTTGCCCACATTAGTTACGTATGATCAGTCAGATTCGCCCAAGTTCGGGTCGGTTTGCCTATCTTTTAGATTAGCCCAAATTATTTACGTAAGTAGTTACGGATTCGCCCAAATTTGATAAACCCAAGTAATATTTGGTTTGCCCGAATTAGTGTTAACTTTAAGTCAGATTAGCCCAGGTTGTAATTTATTCGTATTGGTTTGTCTGGTATTGCTGGTTAGCCCAAGTAAAGAGTCGAGACAAAGTTTCTTCAAAGTTTACTTCTTCAGACAAGACAGAATGGTCTGAGCGCATTCCCTTTTATACAGTTACGGAAGTCCCTAAGGGGGGAAAGTTTATGGGGTGAAATGAGAGATTGTTTGAATAGAGTTTAAGTTTGGGGTGAAATTTTAAGATTGGACTATGTATTAGTTTAAAAGGGGAGGCGCTCATACAATAATAATGATGATATATTACTGACAAGTCTTCGACAGCCCAGTGGACTTCCATGACATTATGTCATTAGAAGTTCTCTATACTGCCAGAAGGCAATAAATTACGCAATGAATTTACAATAAAATAACAGTATGATTATGACCTTTGTGGTAGAGTTTATATACGTATGACAGTTCTGCAGTAATCTGTCGTAATTAATTATGCAATAGATTATGGACAGATTACTGCAGGGCTGTAATGCATACATATAAACTCTACCACAAGTGTAATCATACTGTTATTTTATTGTAAATTCATTGCGTAATTTATTGCCTTCTGGCAGTATAGAAAACTTCCTAATGATAATGTCATGGAAGTCCACTGAATTGTCAGACTTGTCAGTAATATCATCATTATTGTGCATATGGTACTTTAAACTGCCATAGTCAATCTTAAAATCGCAACTCTGTAAACAATCTCTCATTTCACCACGACTTCCATAACTATAAAGGAATGCGCTCAATACTGTGCTGTCTGAAAACTGAAAAACTTTGATATCGACTCTTGCAGGCTAACTCAGCAATACTGTTTGAAATAAACCAACCTGAAACTGTAGAAGTTAACACTAATTCGGGCAAACCAAATATTGCAGGTTTATCAAATTTAATCCATAACCACACGTAAATAATTTTGGGCTATCCTAAGACCTTAAATCTGACTGATCATACGTAACAATGTGGGCAAATCACATACACTACACATTTGGTAAACAACCAAACCGTTGCTGAAACTTTGGGACCCCACTTTAAATATAGAACTGGCTGTGATCCCTCTAAAGACATGCTACAGTGACACCCCATCTCAGCTGATGGAAATCAATTGAAACAATTTTTCTAAGAAAAAAATTTGAAAATTTCTGTATTCTAGATTGAAAACTGAGTTTGAGGAAGTTTATTGTAGAATAATGCATGGTATTTTACGTAGTTATAGTCATCAAACAACAAAAACATGGTGTATTTAAGGACTAACCCCAATTTGAACAGTTTTCCCATCTTGAAGAGCTCTATCTAGAAACTTCCAAGAAGTCTATCCCTGATATGCAGAAGAAACTTTTGGGGAGGTGGTGAAAAATGTTTTCAAGTAACTACCGAATTTTAGAAATTTACATTTATTAATGTTTTGAGAAAATTTCGATATTGTGGTTAAGAAATTTTCAAGAAGGTCTCTAATCCCAGAATTGCATATCAGAAAATTCCAAAATATGGCAAAAATTTAGTTTTTAACCCTTTAAAATGGGCTTGTTTCTAATGTTTTGGTAAGATTTTACAGCTTTTTCGATTTTAAGCCAAAACTTAGAGAAAAAACTTTTCAAAAAATGACTTTTCAATAAATGTAGCTATTTTGGGTCCACAAATTGCTGAGATGAGGGAACTCGGGAAAGGGGGTAGCCGAAGGTTGGGGAGGTAAGTAAAAAATCTCGGAGAGAAGATAAATTGGATCCAATATTTTGGGGGGCAGAGCACAACTGGTTTCCTTTGAGAGGATTGTTGGGAGTTCTAAATTTCCCCACAACTTCCAATTTTTACCCTCCTTTCCCCCCGAGATCCAACGATTTCTGGGCTTTAAAAGCTACTTTTTTTTTTTTTTTGAAAAAATGTTGTTTTTGAAATCGACAGTTTATAAAACTATTTCGAGATTTTGCCCCCATTTATTTTGTACTTTGATTCAGGAATTGTGCGATCGGCATTTGCTGAAACTGGCAAAAGTCACTGATCGAAAGATGCTGGATCACAAAACATCTTGCAATTTTGTGGTCAAAAATTTCCGTAACCGTAACATTAAAAGGAGGCTTAGGTAGTTCTTGTGTATTCGTGGGTCTTGTATTTTGGCAGTGAAATCAAAGAGACGCAGCTGTGTGCTTACTGTAGTCAAAGTAAGACCTGTGCCTTCTCCGACAAGATTACCTACTTTAACGATTTATTTACTTTTCGCTAAATTTATTTATATTTTGCCGGTTCTTTTTTTTTTCGAAATTTTTACTTCCCTCCCCTGAAGCCGTAAACAAAAATGCCGAGTTTGAATTTTTATTTTTTCGAAAATTTCCGATTTTTTAGACCCCCCAAACCCAGATTTGGGCGCACTTCGCCCCACACAATTTTAGAAAACAATTGGAAAAGTTTTTCTAATTTGAAAAAAGATTTTCTATAAGTTTACTGAATATTTTCAAATTGTTTTCTAAACTTTTCCAATTATTTTCTAATTGATTTCTGTTACTTTGTTTTCTAAAGGTTGGCCCACTTTCTAATTGTTTTCTGGAAATTTTCTGGCTGATTTCTGAAAAGTTTCTTAATTGTTTCACAAATGTTTTCCTTAAAAAAGTGAGACATTTTTCTTATTCTTTTCTCATTATTATCTGTATGTTTTCTAAAATACTGCTGCTGAATTGAAAAATCGCTGCTTTATTGCGCTTTCAGCTCCTGGTATTAGTGCCGCAAAATCGGCTCAGCGAACAGTGACCATTTTTGTGGTTGGCGCGCGAGTCGATTCGACACAAGCTGGGTCTGATTTCCTTTTATATATACAGTTTATTGTATATGCAAAAGCCCCAGCTTGTAAGTATCGACCTGCGCGACGACCACATAAATGGTCACTTTCGCTGAGCTGTTTCTCTGGCACACCTTTACGGAGCCTCCGCCTAATGGCGGAAAAAGTAGTGATTTTTCAATTCAACAGCAAACACCAAGTATATTTAGAAAACATTCAGGTAGTAATGAAAGAAGAATAAAATGTCCCGCTTTTTTTAAGGAAAACATTTAGAAAAAATTAAGAAACTTTTAGAAATCAACAATTTCAGAAAACTGAAATTGAAAGTGGGTTAGCCGTTAAAAATAACAGAAATCAATTAAGAAAACGGAAAAGTTTAGAAAACAATTTGAAGTATTCAGTAAACTTATAAGAAGAAATTTTTGGAAAACGGATGACTTTTCCAATTGTTTTCTAAAATTGGGCTTCAAATTGCCCCAACCCAAACAGGTAGTACATACTACACACCACCTTATTTCCTGGTGAAACTGTGACACCTATGCCCCCACCCCCGGCACCCCATAGTGACTGGCGGGAAAACTGGCGAAAAAAAAGAGGGAGAGAGAGAAATAAAAAACAGGAAGAGGCAAAAAATTTTTGAAAAAAAGTCGAAAAACTTCATTAAAAAATTGAAAAATTTTGCAATTTACAGTAATTTTAACTTTTTAGCTAAATAAGCGAATTCTAGCAATTTTTCATAATTTTTGGAATTTTTTTGGAAAAATTTCGAGTTTTTTTAGTTAAAATTTTCAAAAATTTAGGTAGGGGTTTGAAATTTGAAAGTCTGAAAAATCGGTGGGAAATTAGAAAAAATTTTAGAGGGTTGGCTTGTGCGAGGATCCCCCCCCTCCCAGAACACACCTATGCATAGATGTGGCTGAGAACAAAAAATTTGGAAAGTTAAACGTGGTGTACCCCTGAATTTTCTGGCCGCTTCTTATTTGAAGAACCTCTGAAAGTCGCAAGACGAGTCGGTTTGGTGGGGAGTCCATAGTTTCCCTGGAAATTTTGGATTCTGGAAACTCGGAAGTTTGGTCGACCCCCCGAAAATGAAATTTGATGGGAATTTAGGTTGGCGGTGGAGCACCCCTCCCCAAATGGAAGCGAACCCCACCCCCAAACCCCCAAATCCCAGACCCCCACCCACAAAAATTTGCCAGAACCCACCCTCAAAATTTTGAAAATTTTGCCTCAAAATGAAAAGTAAAAATTCGAAATATTTTTTTGGAAAAATTCGAAATTTTCGCAAAAAATCCAAGTTTTTTCGAACAAATGATCAAAAATGAAGAAATATTGTTGATTTTTAGTTGGAAATAACGCTTTTTTTAGCAATTTTGCTAAATTTTTCTAAATTTTTGACCAAAAAATTTTTTACCCCCCCTCAAATTCGATTTTACCGGACCCCACCCCACCTCAAAACGGCTGACCTCACCCACCCTAATTTCGGCTACCCCTCCCCCAACGTTTTCTCAAGGTACACCTATGGGAGTATATACCCCCCGAACCCCCCCCCCCCCAAAATTCGGACCTCAGAAAAATCAAATGACAAAAAACTATTTTAACAAAAGTTAACTGACCCCAAATTTAACCAAAAGTGAAAAAGGTGGGGGGAGGAGACCCCAATCCCCTAGAGCTATGGAGACAACACGCGCGTGCCTCTATGGCCGCAAGCGCGCCTGAGAAAACGGTTGGGTCTCACGGCTGAGAATTGGTAATAGTCTGAAATTGGGGGTGGGGGTCTGCCTACAAATTTCGAGGGTGGGAGTCTTTGGGGAGGGGTCCGGTCCCTAGTGGCGATCCGGGGGGCCCCAGGGCCCCGGGCGCCCCTGCAGGCCTGAATTCCACCTTTGACGGGCCCCCATCCAAAGACTGTCTTTGCACTACTAGCTCCCAGGACACAATATCCAGTAACTGAAGTTGGCGATACAAGTAGTGATGATAAATATGTCGTTCTTTCGTCAACTTTGCCGCCGTCGTTGTGAGATTTCAATGCATTGACTTGTATAAATTTAGATAGAATGTTACTTTAAGCCCCTACATGTAAAAATAAAACACCTTGGCGGTACGCTGGCATATTTGCGTTAGATGTATGTGATCTCGAAATTCTCTCTATCTTTAAGTGCTTTTCGCGGCGACAAGTTTCGGCGTGGTTCTCCTTTGGCATTTGACAAAAATTCATTTCGCCAAAACAATTTTTAAACTGCTGGAAGCTGAAAAATTTTGATGGTGTGCTGCCAAAGCCTAGGCAAACTAAACTTGGTTTTCGTGATCTCAACAGTCTAGAATTGAATTGGTTTCAATTTTCGGAAACATCTAACTTATAGAATATCTCTGCACACATTCGAAGGCGTTTAGATCTCGAGACAGTACCGTATTCATAATTCTGGTGTTATCTTGAACTCTGACTGGAATTTCCTTTACAAAATCCTCGCCCCCCTGATTTAAAGTGCGTTAAAACGCGACCTTCGGTCATTTCAATTTTGCGTTACTGTTACTGTAGAGACCCTTCTGTTGCGTTAGGGCTACCCAGTGTTGCGTTAGAGCATATTGCGTAGAAACTACCCAATGTTTATCTTGACAGTGCACAATACAAAAAACTTTGTATTACTGATATCAAAAAAGAGTACCTGATGGAGCTGAATATTGAAATTTAAGAACAAGCGCTTGCCCACCACGTTGTACAGAATTCATATTCCATTGTTTTTGTCTGTACCATTTACAGTATATAATAGCTATATATAATACGTGGTATTTAATATAAATTAGTCATAGGTAATTTTTAACCATTTGTTCTTCGAAAAATTTATTAGAGCAAACAATTTGAAAATGTTAGAGAACCGTTCAATAATACGCAATCAATCTTTGACGTCAAATACCGAATGTTTCTGATTTGGTGTTTTCACTTTCAATCTCAAATAACAACTTGAAAATTGCAACGAGATAAAAATTCGTATTTTCAATAGCAGCACGCATTTTAGACTAGATTTCCACTTTGAGGAGAAATTATCGATTGGATTGAAGCTGAATTTCTCAGAAGTCAAATTTCCGCAGTGACTGCTACTTGAAATGTTTCTAGGCTAAAGCATGCTGTGCTTCCAATTCAATAAATTTTGACATGGCTCATAAAAACTTGGCAAATACCGTAATTTTGGTTGCGCTACTTAAAGTTATCGAGACCCGTATATAGTGAGCCACTATGTACAATTTATTATTTGTTAAAGTTATTATAAAAAACGTCTGGCTTAAACATTGTGTACTCTATACTGTTTCCTAACCCCATATGTAGTTTCATAGGCCTTTTAATAACATTGTGCTCTGAACTGTTTAACTAATTTAATTTGGTACATACTCAACGCCCTAACGACGCAAGGCGCCCTAACACAACACAGTAAGCGCCTAACGCAACATGTACCAACCAACTTCTTAAGGCACAACAGAGAGCACCTAACTGTACCTTCCAAAACTGACAGTGCAACAATGACCAAAAGGAGGCGCCTAAAACGGCAATGTACAACATGAAATCCCCCTGGCCACGTGACAAAGTATTAATAATCACCAACTCTTTATATTCCCATAGTCGAAACTTGTAGCTAATTCGACACCCGTTGATGATTTGCAAAAAAATTTGAATCAAACCTTTTCAATGAAAACTGTGAATTACTATAAAAAACATTTTCAGAGATCTGCATTTTCAGCAGCTAGAGACTTTCAATTTGCCAGGGACCCTTTTTTGTTTACTAAAATATGGGTTATAAACACACAGTAAGGACTCAAAATTTGAAATTTCCGAAAATTTGATATACAAAAAAGGATCCCCGAAAAGTTTGTAACAATGCGCCAAATCAAATTTTCAAAATGCCAGAATTCTGTGGAAAACTCTTATGTACGTTGCGTAGTTTCGTCAAAACTACAGTACTTTTTAACGTTCACGTAATGCATTGAGCAGATTTCTTCTCAACGAAAGCTTCAATATGTCATAATGACTATGTCTCCAAAAGAAATCACCACCTTTAAGCTTGCGATTTTTTACTGTTTCCAAAACTGGTTTTGTCGCCAAGAAGCGACAAAACTGTTAAGCATATAAAACTTCTTTTTCAAAAAAAAAAAAGCAAACCGTTCAACTATATTTCATTAGTGAAGGAAACTTTAATGAAAAACTCAACTTTACAGGATTCATGAACTTTTTACAGTCAGTTGAGACGGAACAATTTAGTTTCAAAAAACAAGTGGGCCCGGCGGGAACAATTCTTAATTCATCCAATTAGTGCTACAAACAATTTTCCAAAAAAATTGCCGCACTATGATGATTTAACGTGCTCCCATATTGTGCGGCATTGAAAAACAACTCGCCGAAGACCCGAAATTAGATTCATTGGGATTTTATAATCGAAGTCGAAAATATTTCTGGAAATTACAAACTGGCACTACTAACAGTTTTGGCGGAGCAGTGGGAATGACGAGAAAATTTAAATTTAGTTGACGTGACAAAGAGACCAACATTTTGGATGTTTCTTTATAAACCAAATTAACCTGAAGATATGGTTAAAATTTCAAATGACGTGGTGCATTCTCTACAATTATGTTGCTAGAACTACGTGGTGCACATTGTCAAAACCGAAAGTTGATCGTAGATTCTTGCCGAAGTGCAGAGTCAAACCCCCCCCCCCGAACCCGGAAATTTACCAAACCTAACAAAATCTGAAATTGGCAAAAAAAAATGGCCAGGAAATTAACAAAAATAGCCGGAAAAAATTAGTTTTTACTAAATTTTCAAAAAATTTCCGGCTTCGCCGAATTTTTAAAATGTTTGCAATTTTCGGAAAATCGGGCAAAATTTTGAATTTTTCAAAAATGGAAATTTCTTATTTTGATAAGAAACTGCAAGTGAAAATTGCTTTTTTTTTTTTTCGCTTAAGCTTCTTGAGTACAAACTTTTCACAACATTCAGGTACAAGCCTAAATGTTTTGAGACAAGCCCAAGACTTTCGATATGTTATGTATGGTTGTATTTGTGGAACCACAAGTAGATTTGCCAATATTAGCCAATATGAACTTTCTGCCTAGTGTTCAACGCGTACAGTAAATGTTAAGCGATCATTATCGACTTTTGTATGCACAATCTCCGAGTATTGTACTGTAGGTATCCTAATTAGCTTCATACACAGAACTTACCCCTTTTTGGGTCGTCTTGTTGGCGGTGAGTACCCAACAAATTTATCTAAAATTATAAATGTATTCGAAAACTTATCATATGTGGAGAGCAACTGCCCACTAGCGCGGTAGATCAGATATTGCAACATCTACCTCCCCAACAACTGAATTTGTAGATTTCTACAACCTAACTACTCAAACCGCTGAGCTCTTTCAGAAAACTGTGAAAATCTATTGACAAATTTTTGAAAACTCTGATATTCCTAGTAACACGATCTCTCTATCCTTATCACTCTGATCGCTCCACCTTGTTATCAGAGCAAATTGCCATGTTCGCTAGACTCACCCTCACTAGAGTTGTGCCCTGTACAACCGGAAATCATCGAACAGCTGCTGGGCTTGGAAAATTCAAGTCAGGTAGGCCCACATTGAGCCCGGTCGATGTGTGAAAGCCAGACGCTGCAAGCGCTGCCAAACAATAGTTCGTGCTATTTATTACAACTTGAGCAACTGTGTAAGCAAAATGGGACTTCTAGTGAAGAAATTCGGAGAAGAAATCGAAATAGCCATAGAAAGTGACCGAGAACTTCAAACCCGGGCTACCGCGGCTCTTGGCGGGCCGGCCCGGGGCTGTTCAAGGCGAGACAACCAACCTCACCAAATCAGACCAAGTGAGTGACCTCCGGCCTAGAAATTCTGGTACCTGGAAGGTCCGCGCCACTACTTCTGACCAAAAGACAAAGTGACACGGAAGAACTCCAACCTAAGAAGGTTATAGGTCAGCCGTCGAGTTTTTGCTCTGATAACAGTGTGCTAGTCTAGAACTAGTGGCACACTGTACTATTATGGCCTTTCTTGCTTATTATTTTCGTAACGGCACCGAACATACTTTTTTATCATCCGTCCGTTTACGGTACAACTTCACGACGACTACGAGACCCTTGTTGCGTTTGCCAATTTTACGAGCTGAAAATATGTCAAAGCACAAACTGAAATGTTGCCGAGCTCTTACGATGCAACGTTAGCATGGCAGATCGGGATGCTGATTCACAGACATAGGTAGATAACTTGTTTTCAACTACTGTTCAAGACTGGAAATAACAAAAACGGCAAAAAGGACAAAACTGATATAAATTTTCTCTGAAGCTATAAAAATACAAAAAATTTGTCAAAATTGGAAAAAAAGCGTTGAGTAGATTACTATTTTCCAGCTCCCAGACTAACTTTTTACAGAAAATCGTGTAGAAATGCTGAAAAGATTATCCTCCGTAAACTAGAATGAATTACAGGTAGTAGCAGTGAGCTGACATTTCAATAACAGGGTTTTAGCACAAAATGCTGATGTGCTGAAAACATAAACTACGAAACCGTAAACAAACTTATGTTAAAGTCTGGAAAAATGTTTACGTATTGCCGATAATTTTTAAAAAAAGTTTAACTTAACTTCATTGCTACCGCAAAATATTTGACCCATCTTGTTTTATCTTCCTTACTATCGTCGTCGTTGAATATGTCACCAAGCTTTCCGGCCTCTGCCAGATGGCTGTTGAATAAGGCGGCCGAATTGCTGTTCCAACCGGCCACTTTGAGCCACCACCACCACCACCGGGTGACACTGCCGCTTCAAGTAAAACGGTCATTTGCCACGTCAGAGACTGCAAACCCGGTAACCTGTCGCGGTCTCGGTACCCGGCTAACCCAAGAAGGTCTGACTCGTCGGCTTTCTTCCAGCAAAATCAGCGTCTCAGCGGTTGACGGCCGTCACCGCCTCCCGAAATCGCAGCGTACATCTCCAGTACCTGGCGCGGCAAAGTGAGGAGGAGGACGAGAATTAAACCCAATACGTAGATATCGCGGCCTACAGTCAAATTCACAATTTGTCGTTCTGCGACCTGGAAGGTTTCTCGAAAGCGAAAAACTGTAGGACTTGTCGCGTCTTACCGTGGAGGACGAGCTCAGCTCTCTGTGATGGCAAAGTTGGAGGCGGAAACTGGAAACGGCCCGGGTACAGGAGTACTCAAAAACACCACTCAAGATCGCCAACTGACCTGCAAAACGAGCTGAGTTGGAGACTACGAGGTTCGGGGAGAGCTAGGGTACTGGAGAATGAGCGAAATTGGAAAGAAGATGGAGGAGCAGGGAAACTCCCCTGCAAGTCACAGTGTACGGTAAGCGTGTTGCAGGAAGGTTTGGTTTGAGCTGCCGACCACGTGCCCATCGCAGCTCCGGAGCTGTCGGTGACGGTCATGGAGCATGCAAGAGACGCGAAGTGATGGAAAACCAAACTCGAGATGTACCAAATTGTACATACATCTGCCAGTGTAATCATACATCATAAGCGTTTGAACCAACTGGTCACTTCTTCACGACGTCAACTTGTCTAATGACTCTTAAAACCGGAAATACAAATCAATAATTAATTGATCGTGAAATTTATGATTTTTTAAAAAGCAATATTAGTTTGAAGTTGATATTTATCAAAAAATTGTGGTCTTGACAACTCATAATCCCCTTCACTTACATAAATGGCAAAAACTTGCAAACAATGATGAATCAGAATATGATAGAGGCGCGATGAAAAACTAACAAATCAATTCAGAAGTAAAACAACAATACCTTGGAGATGACTGCGACCAACAAGTTAAAATATCCCTCCCTATACAAAACGTGCAGACAAGAAAAAATTTAAATACTGAGGATGTTTCAGCGTTTAAATTTATCATTTTGAATGAGAAGGTTCGATAGTTGAATCACTACGATAACACAAAATAAAACAAACAAAAAACGAAATATGGACACCTGCTGAAAACAGTAATAAGACGTTGATACTAAATTGAGTCAATTTGAATTAAAAAAAAGGGTACACTCCATGCCCACCCAAAGCATGTAATATCACATTGTGTTATCAACTCGTGAGCCATGCCAACAAGTTGGACGACTTTTCGGGCCTTCAATTCAATAAGTTGTCTTCAATGGCTACTGTTTTGTGTTTAATAATGTTTTCACACACTTTTTTAAAGGCTTACTAAATTTTAAAGGCCACTTTTTCAAATTTTCACCTGAAATTGGAAATTGTTTGATTTTTAAGCATTGTTTTAAAGTTTTTCAAAAATTTTGCGCCGTCGACTCAAATATCATCGATATATCTGTGTTTTTACTTCTGTTTGTTTTCGTCTGAAACCTTAACCTTCGTGAATTCAAGCAACGCTGCCATAGGCGCTCTACGAGTTATGTTTTATGACGCGAATAAACATACTGTCGAAAAGTAAAAATTTCCGGAGCAAATGTTTCACAAATTTCAAAAAAAATTCTCAACTTTTGACGGAGACGAGACCCCGGCAAAAACTCATTTCAACGCAAATATTTGGCTGAAATATCGTTTATAAGACAAGTAGCTATGCCTTACTTTTCTTCTGTAACAAGCAGCAAATGCTGTAAAAACCGTTACACAACGTGATTATTTTGCGAAAAAAGCGAAATTTCAGGAAAACAGATTTTTAAAAAAACAAACATTTTCTTAAAAAACACACTAAAAGCACAGGTAAAATTTTAAAAAAACCTAATCCAAGAAAGTGCAGAAAACGTGTACTGAGCGCGCAAAAAACGGGAAAAAACGCGAATCGAACAACCATTTCGTTTTTTTCGAAAAAAACCCAGAAAAAGTAGATATTTTGATGTCGAGATAATTTTGCGATATTCGGAAATTTTGTCAAATATATTCTGGTAAAATTGCGCAAAAATTCCCGTAAGCAAATATGTTTTCTTGCAATATCCAAGTATGTGCACCGAATAATTTGACGCTGCTAAAACGTTGAAAAATAGACAGTCGAAACTTTTTCCACCACCAGTTTGAAAATTGGGACAAACCGTACCATTACAAAAACTCGCAGCTAGACAACGAAGGTACCACGTGGCACCCTTGTACGTGGCGTCATTAACAATGCATGAAA
>JASAND010015852.1:0-16826 GCA_030248195.1 Trissonchulus latispiculum
ATTTAGACTGAAAAGAGAAAAAACTCAAAAATTTGAAAAAATAGCATAAATAGAAATAATCGTACGTAGGGTCCCACAGTTTTTTGTCTAGAAACATTTATACAAGTTAGACATGCATACGTACATTTATACCACTAACAAGCACATATACAAACATTTAAACAAAACACCCTACTTACGTATTTATGTGGATGCATCCTAGGAATAAAAGAGTGGTGTGGACCCACTATAACAATATACAAAAAGGAGGGGGGCGAGAGAGACAGATTAGGGGGGAAAGGGACAGGTGAGTATACCATATCGGGCAAGGTGAAGGGTCCAACACTCTAGACCCTTTTTGAGTTACTCCAAAGCGTAACCCTAAATAAAACACACATATTGGGCGTAAGGTCCAGGCCAGCTGGACCTTGGAGTTATCCGACATAACTCCAAAAACTTACGACGCGGTGATCTTCACGGGTTTTTCGTTTAGCTATTTCTGGGCATGGGGTACGTAAAAATAGATCATGGGGATAACGTACTAATGGGTTTGGGCAAGGGTGTCGTTTCAAGGGTAGCAACAACAAGATCCCAAGTGTTGCTGGTGTGGCCTGCCATGTGCTCAGTCGACTCAGGCGGGCTGCAAAAGTGCCTGAGATTATCGGGGCTTTTGATAAGGTTACCGGAAATGACACTGTTCGTTACGGTAATACTAAATTTATCGGCCAGTGCCCGTAACTCGTCTGGGGTAAGGAGTGATGTCTGCCACATAGGGGTGGAGAGGGAATGGGACTTAGGGACTACGGGACCAATCATATTTTTGCATAAGGTCATAACCAATAATAAAATCTTGGTACATGACCTTGGGCAACATGGAAGGGAAATAAATATTTGTGCCCGTTGCACAAAAAGGGTATCTCGCATTTCCCCAATATGTCACTACCGGACGTATCCTCCGCAGCTGTGGAGAATTTGGAAGCCGCAGAGGTATGAAGGGCAAGGGATAGGGTACCGGAGGCATTTACATGGTCGAAAAATGCCCTAGATATGTAGCAGACATTCGCACCGGACTCCAAAAGGGCTAGGGCCTTCACACCAAAAATACTTACTAGCAGGTGGGGACTTTTTTGGGAGGGGGCAGACGAGTACACTGGGACACGTAAAAAGGGGTAGTGTCAGTCAGGATTGCTTGGACGAGGTCACTGACGGGACCTGTCTGTTCATGGTCAGAAGTATCTTGAGCCTCAGCGTCCTCGGCTTCGAAGGATTGATTTCGGTCATTCAGGTTACTGAGCGGAGTGAGGTTGGGTTGGGTAACTCGGGGTCCTCAGCCTCCGAAACCTGAGCGAAGGCATTTCGGGTAGGGAAGGTAGTAGGAATGACCGCTGGGGTTGGCAGCTGAGGCTCATTGATAACAGCAGGGGTGGGACTTTCTGTTTGATGGACCGGCTCTCCCAAGAGAGCAGTGGGCTTGGGCTGGGTCTCAGGGTCCTCAACCTCTAAAACCTGAGTTGAGGCATTTTGGGTAGCGAGGGTAGTAGGGGTAGCCGCTGGGATTAGCGGCTGGGGCTCATTGGTAGTAATAGGAATTAGGGTTTCGGGTGGCATGGTTAGCTCTCCCATAGATTGGGATCGCTGACGAAGGTGGGGTCGAGGGAGTCGTTTGGGTTTGGGCAAAGAGTCGCTTCTGGTGAACTCGTGGGGTTGGCAGAGTTGACCGGACATGTCCAGCTCCTCCATGCACTGACGAATTCGGCCCAGAAGGTTCAACAGCAGGCTTTCGAATTCTTCGAATTTTTGGCGGGTAAGGTTCATGGTTGAGGAGAAGTCCCCAGGAGACTTCTCAACAGCTTTAGGGAGTTTTGGGTACGATTCCTGCTGATGATCCTCCACCGGGCTAAGCGACTCTCGGGGATCCTGGAACATGTCGCCCAATTCAAAGCACGGAGCCCACTGGTCGGGACCAAAGGGATTAGTGGAAATAGCAATAGGGGAGGCGTGGTCGTGACGAGCACGCTTGGAATGTCGGGAAACTATTTTCCAGGAGTAGTTTCCTCTGTTCCGCATGGGTTGGGAGTTTCCGGGGGCATTGCGAGTGGAGGCCGTGGTAGGGGTAGCTGTAGTGGGACCATCCTGGTGATGCGAGGTACTGGGGAGGTGTTGCTGGCCCTCGCCAGTCAGCAACATCTCCCCAGGGCTTAGAATAAACTTAGGGGTGGGATGTGTACGTACTTTGTTAAATGTACGTACATGGTTTGCACGGGGTAAAATTTTGGGCGTCAACAGTGGATCAATTAGGGAGGGGATAGGTACTTGGATCTTGTTGGACGCTACTGGCTTCCCGTAGCATCCGCGAGGGGGAGTCCACTGCTGACGATTAAACCTTTCGCAACCTCGCAACACCAAGTTTTTCCCTGCTGGCTGGGGGCTACACTCCGGGTGGGTGGGTAGGCAAGTCCGCGGCCTCCACTGACAAGTTCGTGTGCGTTTGGGCTCCAAAAATGAAAGGCGACGTTGGACAGGGTAAGGGGGTTCGACCTCGTGGTCAAACAGGCTGGGGGGTTTCGTAGATTGGGAGGAGGGTGGGGATGGGGTATACTCCGTTAAACAAGAGGACACTGAGACCGTCGGGGACTGATGTGACTCCGGGTGATGGCCACTTGGTGAGAAATAGGGTAGGGGTTCGGGCTCCTCTGAGCTCCGATTGGCCATCCGAGGATTATCAGTCACTTCGTACACGGGCGCCATATTAACTGGGTAGGGGTCAGACCGGGGGCGCACGTCGGGGCTTACTGACGGCGCCCCAGGTTGGCGTTTCCCTGGTTCTGGAAAAGGCCATCGGAAGTGGGTTGATGACTAACTTGAGGACTGGGTTGGGGTTGGAGGTCACTCAGGTCACCTCCTTGTTGGCGAAGGGGGGGTCCGCGCTTGAGGTTGGGGGCTGGCCATCACCTTCGGGCTTGCTAGCATACGTAGGAATCCGGAGTGGTTGGGCCCCAGGTTGTCGACTGCGCGTATACGGGTGGGGCAGTATTGCCACCCGTGCCCCTCTTGCGTGCACCAGAAGCACAACCTGGGCCCATGAGTTCTGGAGTTGTGGTTGCGGGGGTAAGAATTGGAATTATTTCGAATTCCATATGGGCGGGATTTGATCTGATCGTGGGGGCCTTGGGATGGTTTCGTTCCACTAGAGGCCGCAATGGATTTGGTATGGCGTTTCGTGGACGGGCAGGTTTGCACTACCAGGGCTTCCCTAGTAGGCAAATCGGGTTTAGGGTATCCGGGGGTATGGGGGGAATAATCATAAAAATACTCCAATGGGGTTTGATGGGGAGGGGGAGCCCATCCAGGACACGCCGGGGCTTTGGGACAAAAACCCAGAGCGGGTTTTTTCTTGGGTTGGGGCTTTCCGGACGGCTGTTCCAGGGGAATGGGGTTGGGGGGTGGGGCTTCTTCGCTCGGGTCAGAACCGTCCAAATGAACCGTGGGGTCATGACGGGAGGGGCTTCCCCTACCTCCGTCCTGGGGGTAGTCCGACGAGGGGTGTAGATCGTCCTCGGGACTCAATCCTGACCCGAGGCGAATGTGGACGGAAGATCCGTGCTGCCCAGAACTTCCGACCACGGCCCCAAGGTCAGGAGGGGGAGGGTCAGGAGATCGGTCATGACGGGAGGGTCTTCCCCTACCTCCGTCCTGGGGGGAGTCCGACGAGGGGTGTAGATCGTCCTCGGGACTCAGTCCTGGCCCGAGGCGGATGTGGACGGAAGATCCGTGCTGCCCAGAACTTCCGACCACGGCCCCAAGGTCAGGAGGGGGAGGGTCAGGGGATCGGTCATGACGGGAGGGGCTTCCCCTACCTCCGCCCTGGGGGTAGTCCGACGAGGGGTGTAGATCGTCCTCGGGACTCAGTCCTGACCCGAGGCGGATGTGGACGGAAGATCCGTGCTGCCCAGAACTTCCGACCACGGCCCCAAGGTCAGGAGGGGGTAGGGCGGGAGATCGGTCCACTCTGGGTTTGCTGTCAAAGGGGTCGTCTTCAGGGGGGCAATGATCCATTACAAACACGACACGAAAAAACACAACTCACCAAATTAGTTATATACGTATATCCTATTCTTGGGCAGGACCGGGGGGCGATGGGGATTTTCAGGGTAGGATATACGTATATAACTCAAAATCGGGGTTCTCCGGCCAGGGACACGAAACTCCAACTGTACGTACGTATTCCGGGACCAAGAATCGGGGGGTTGGGTCGAATCTTCAATTCGACCATAAATTGTTATTGTTGGGTTCTCGTCCGGGGAGTAGCAGCAATCCACCAGTTGGGAATTCAATCGTCCAACGGTACAGGGTTAGATTCCTGGCCGAGCCCCGGAATCCAACGGAAAAATTTTTCCAAAATTTGTATTTCCCTCCCAAAAAATTTTTTTTGGGTGAGGGGGGACTGATTGGGGTAAATTTAGGGCGGGCAGGGAGTTGCTGGTATAATAGGGATAGATTATCACTTGGCGTGGTCCCGGTGATAATCCAGGGATAAAGTTGGTCTGCCCAACTATAAGGATAAATTTCGAAAGGGAAGGGAAAAAATAACACAGCAAAATAAACCAAGTGAGGAAAATAAACGCACTGCTCGTCAGCAAAAAGGAAACAGGACTAATAAAAGTCACGGGGAATTGACAGGAAGTCAGGCGTCTGACTGGGACTTTAAGCGATGCGTGGGCGGCGCTTCAAAGGGCCCAAGCAAAGTCAGGCGCCTGATAAGGACTCAAGCGATGCGGGGGCGGGCCAAAAAAGTTAACACAAAGGTTTGCAATTGGGAATGACGTCAATTGCAGACCTTTGTGAATCCACACGGGGGGAATGGGTATATCAGACCGGCGAATCCAGTCAATATTAGGGAAAATGGATAGGGGGGGAAACTTTACAGGTAGTAGGTATAGGGAAAAAATAATTTGGGGCTCTAAAAAAATTTTTTTTTGGACTAGGGGGGGGCTAGAAAAATTAATTTAGGGGGGGGGGAAATAGGAAAAATATTTCAGGGGGAAAAATAAAAGGGGAGAGCCTAGAGCTGGCAGCCTAATGTAAAATATGAGGGAGCTAGGGATTTTAACCACTGAGCTCAAGCCCCAATTTTACAAGTGGAACTGTGCGCAAGACGCTGACCTGCGACTGCGGGTGGAGATATTTAGTCCAGGCGGCTCTCTACCACCGACTTGCCTCGCCAAGGGGGGATGGGTAATTTTTGGGGGACGCCAACGGGGCGCCTAACAAAAGGGGGAACACACACAAAAATAGGCTCAGATAGAATTCAGCTCCGGGCTATTCCCAGAGCTCTACCTAGCTAATTAAGAGATCAAGACCTAGTTAAAATTAGTAATAAAAAGGTTAAGAAACAGGAC
This sequence comes from Trissonchulus latispiculum, assembly GCA_030248195.1. NCBI lineage: Eukaryota > Metazoa > Nematoda > Enoplea > Enoplida > Ironidae > Trissonchulus > Trissonchulus latispiculum. Next base: position 5,379 of record JASAND010015852.1, read on the forward strand.
AACTGGCAGTTTAATGGGTCAATACGGGGCAGGGTTACAACAAGAGAGTCCGTCCGGCGATGTCCAGACAAGACGGGCAAGTAAAGGCGGGCTACCCGCACAATAACAGTAAATGGGCACACAGGGAATCACAGACAAGGGGGAGGGGACCAGCAACAAATCGGACACAATAATAATACAATAAAAAGGGGGAGGGAGGGAAAGTTGGCTAATAGAAGTTAGGCCCCGTAGGGGGGTACGGGGGCAACCCCGCTAGTTAGGTGGGAAAGGGAAAGGGAAAGTTAGGAGTTAACTTGAAAAATAAGCAAAAAGGAAGGGGGTTAGAGCCAGGAAAACAGTTAGAAAAGGAGTTAGAAAGGGCTTTTTAAAGGGAAAATCAAAAACTGAAAACTTACACTTTTAGGTGTAGACAGGCGAGGGTGGGGCCCCAATCCCAGATAAGCAGCCGCACGGTGACTTGTCAAACTCCCAACTGACGAAAGGGTGATGTAATCATTCAAGGAGAATTTTGTTATGCGTTGGGAACGGGAGGGTCTATCTTCGCTAAGCCAACAAAGATTGGAAATAAGTGCAATGTTAAATTTACGCTCAGAAATAACTGGTTTTAGATAATTTTTGAAAGATGAGCATAAAGTTAGCACTGCACAGTATTTAGGGGAGGGGTTTACATACAAAATAATACATAATTATCGGACTTCCCAACAATTATAAAAACACAATATTTATGGGGAGTTTGGGGAATTTTGGGGGAGTTTTAGGAAAAACAGCGAAAGTGGGAATTAGGAAAGGACTTGGAAGGGGGGTGATAACGGGGACGTTATTACCCACATTACACTTTTGCGAAATTTTGGGAAATCAATCTATGTAATGGTTAAAAGTGTAAAAAGTGCGGTCCAAAAACACGGAGTGCTAAAAAATGGTAAAAGTTGGGTTTTATGTTGTACTGCGTGTATTGTTCACTTATCTTTTCAACATCTGTACCTTGGTTGTGAAAACAACCTGCAAACCAGAGTACAAAACTGATTTATGCAATAATCATGAAACTGATAAAGCTGAGCAAAAATATGACAGATTCAAATAACCTCAAGCTGCGAAAATGCTAAAGACCAAAATATAAGAAAAAAGCAAATAAAATTTTAGTTTGGCAAGCCAAAAAATTCAAAAATTTATGCTGAATTCAGAAAACCGGGTCAAGACCGGGTCGAAGCTCTTAACCCGGTGACCCGGTGACCCAGTGACCCGGTGACCCGGTCCAAAAAGTGACCCGAACTGACCCGGTGACCCGGTTCCATCTCTGCATCGGGATTTAGACTAGTTAATTAAAAATTACTGTAATATGGAAATTCTTGGCCTATTTCTATTCAATTAGTACACCTTTTTCTTGGTTTGAACTAGAACTTTACGAGAAAACTATATGCGAAGTTGCAAAATTGCGTGTCAACACTCATCACACATTTGGCAGAATTTCTGGAGCATTAAGAGCTACTGCGCCAAATCCAAACAATGTCCATTCCGCTAGTGTTTGAGGTCGGCCGGCTTAAGCCGGCCGACGGCCGGTGAGGCCGGCCGGCCAGCCGCCGTCAGGGATACAAATCACCAATCAGAAATTTTCAAAATAGAGCAACTAAGCTTAAAATGGACTCCAAATATAGTTTTGCTAATTTTTTATGCTATGCTGTGCTATTTTTGTAAGATAACATCCGAAAATAAATGTCTTAGCAGTTATTAAAACTGCACTGCAAACTGCTCTAGGCCGGTAGCCGGCCGGCCGGCCGGCCAATGGGTTAGGCCGGGCTGGCCGGCGATCGTCCGGCCGACGGCCTCAAACACTATACCCTCCGCTCACACGTCCTTCATATAGTACTAAAAGGAGTTTTGGCCGATTCTGCAGTTTTGACAAGTCGATGTTTAAAATCGACGGTTCACATTTTACTAGTACTGTAAGATTTTTCAAATAAACAATTTTGTTGGTTACGTAAGATGAGGTGAATTTACGGGTTTCAAGCTTTAAATTGATGTATAAAACCTTTGTAACTCCAGAAATTGGTAAAATCATAGCGCTGCAGAAAACACTGCACAAAACGATACCACGCGAAAGTCGCCACATCAAATCAATCAAAGTGTACAAATATCCAAGGTATTTTACGTCACTAAACTACAATTCTTCTTGGGTCTTATCTCGATTACCCCAGCCACCACTCAAAATCCTTAAAATTTGACCAAATGAGCTAAAAGTTGATATGGATATGTTTTTGACTATGCTGAGTGCAAATCACAATTTTTCGATTTCGCGAAATTCGATTTTCTCGATTTCTAGGGGGATCATGCTAAACCGGAAAATCTTTTGTCTTCTATTTTGATGAGAAGGTGTAAATAGAGGTTTTCGGGGTCGTAGAACACGAATCCAAAGTCTGTTTTTCGAATCAGCTTTTCGTTAGCTCAGTATAAGCTAAGATTTAAACTTAAGATGTAAGCTTGTACTGAGCTAACGGAAAGCTGAATCGAAAACAGACTTCGGATTCGTGTTCTACACGACCCCGACAACCCCTGTATACATCTTTTCAGCAAAATCAAAGACAAAAGTTTTTCGGTTTCGCTTGGTCCCCCATTAGAAATAGAAAACTTTTGCGATTATGTGAACTCAGCGTAGTCAAAAACATACCCACACCCAAATTTTAGCTCATTCGGTTAAGTTTTAAGGAGTTTGAGTCGTGGGGGGGGTAATCGAGATAAGACCTTCCTCTTCTCAAATGCGGTCATCATTTGAGGTGTCCAGTAGCAGGATTTGAAAGGCGTGTGCATGTTTCGTTTTATTACACACGTACTAAAATTGCTTTACTAAGTATAGATACAACTGGTCCTTTGTCCTTTATATATACAGATAAATTATACATGTTATTAATTGAAAAGAAACATTTCCGTATTTTTTGTTCAGATTTTTACAAGAATTTACGAGCATAAGTTTTACTGGAGGAGCAGATGTTTTGTACAAAAATAAACAGTAATAATATGTAGGTGAAATTTCAGCGTGTGTAATTTTAAAAATTTAGATACGTCTGGTCTACTTAATGCTAAAGAACATTGATAGAACCTTCTAAATGTTGTATGATTCCTTGTTTCCCGCCTTTTACGATATTTTTTGCAAATAGGAAATCTAGTGTAACTTTACTTTTTAATAATGGGGGCTCAGTAAATATGTCATGGCTGACAAACAGACTTTGCTAAAAACCTTTTCGCTCAGCTTATGTAATCCTTCAATGAGTAATTTAATTTTTGTCACAGCAGCAGGCTTAAATCGGGACAAACGGGAGATTGAAAGCTTAAGTATAAGTTAAGTCAGTCGGCCTTGGTCTGTTGAAAGGACCAGGCGAGCACAGCAGTGAGTACGGCTTAAGAAATAAATTGTAAAACAGCTTTTTCAGTGTCAAAATTTGTCAAATTTCTCAATTTTAGGTGTAAGTTTGCATCAAAAAATTTACATATCCAAAAGATGAAAGAGTGCCGCTGGAACGCTACTTATGCAATAATCTTCTGCGGTAACTGAATCAAAGAGATAAAGACTACTTAAGGAAAGATTAAATTTGATTCTGGAGTGTTTACAACATCATTTCTTTATTTGGAGGTTGTTTCTGTTCTGTTTATAAAATCATTTTACTTTTAAAGGAAATTTACTGGTACTGGATATCAATGTCCCTTTGGTTTACGAAATACGCAGACTCGGTGAGTTAACTGTTAATGACGTTTTAAAGTCTTTTAAAGTTTGTAGCTGATATAAGTTGACAGTTTTCAATGCTTAATCTGTCCGATTATACACAGTTTAATCGACGGCAATTTGTTATAATGTTAAATTTCTGCTACGTACCTACATTTTGCTAATCATGGTGCCTAGCATAGTCGATACAGCGCAGCGCTCGAGTCGCAGATTTCATAATGGTGTTATGATACCTAACTTATTGCACAACTTGTCCAAATTGGTTATTATATATTTAGTCTTAATTTTGTTTTGAGATGTTTGTTTTGGTCATAAATTTCAAAACCCATTTTTGTTTAACACTAAGAGGTGACTGTTATTATTTTTTCTATTTCTAGTTTTTTCTTTATTTTAATTTCCTCCTTGACCTTAGGTGTAACAAGTGTATATGCAGGTAGGTACTGAACTGAAATTCCGGGAAACAATGTCCACTTATTTCAAAATTAGAAGAATTAATCCATTAATCTGTTTAGATAGGTGATGCAAAGAACAATGCATCCTTCAGAAGATGGTGTTATTAAGACCACCATTAAAATACCTTTAGGCCAAATAAGGTCAACTAGAATGGGGGGGGGGGGTGCGTATTACAATTTTTAATTCAGAACGCAGTATTGAAGGATAAAAGAATTTGCGTACTAAACTTTATGTTTAATCTATTCATATAGTATGTTTTAGCTATCAATACTTGATTCAGCTATGCTGTTTCACTATAATTTTATATATTTATTAATCTTAGTTTTAGACGTGACTAGCTGACCGCAGGTGCCCACAGTGCATTAATTACCTGATGCATTAGTTGAAATAAATTGTTAAATTACAGTAATTTTATAGTAAAAATTGTAGGAAACATAAAATTTAAGGTACTCATATCTTATGATGGTAATTACAAGCGATGTGTACATTTTACAATAAAGAGCCCCTGCAAAGAATTTTATACAGAAAGATTTTAAGTAGCTTTGACCTAAGCCCCAGTATGCCGCTTGGGTTTTAAGGGTTCATATTTTTCATTAAAGTATTCAGTTTACTTACTACTAGACCGGGCTATTAACTCACTTTATATCTACAATATTTTTGGCAACGCAACGTAGTGCTTTTTTGAGTCCTACATCATCAAGATGCTTTATAGTAGCTGCATTCCACTTTGCAAACCGACTACTTAAATTGTTAAGTTCAGCGTTGGATGTTTGTATAATTGGATAAAATATTGTTTTGAAGAGACTGAACCATTTTGCCAGGCATAAATTTAATTTGTATGTCTGCTTAGACTAGTTGATTCCATATAAATGTATGCTTTATTATGCCCAGAATGTACTGGTGTCATGAAAATCTAAATGTTGTTGGCTTAATCTTTTTAAATTTATGTTTAAATCTCTCTAATTTTTCTTACATTTTCCGGGTTTACCCTCGGACTTAAAGCAGATGAATTTAAATTGGTTCTTTTTACAAAGAAGTAGAAAGAGGGAAGTCAATCATGAGAGTGACGCGTAGCATCCTTATCTTTTTTCGTGGAACTTCGTTGCATTCAATCCTACTTTAGTTTAAATTTAGAATGGCTGCTGGCCACGTCAAGTAAAGTAAAAGTAAAGTCCTGAAAACCCCTGTATACAATTTTTCAGCAAAATCGAAGACAAAACGTTTTCTGTCCTCCTTGTACCCCGTGCGAATCGAAATAAATTTAATCGCGCGAAATCGAAAAATTTTGCTATATTTAGGCTCAGCCTAGTCGACAACGTACGCATACCAAACTTTAGCTCAGTTAGTCAAGTTTTAAGAATTTTGAGTGGTGGTAGGAAATCGAGACAAGATCCCATTCTTACGCTCCATGAAAATTTGAGTGGCTTGAAGAATTGTATGGAGCAAAGCACTCGCATTAAATTCAATTAAATTAAGTTTATGTAGAGTCTAGAGACATGGGATTCACAGAATATTGTACTTGTGAAAAAAATTTAGCTAATCGCCTCCACCTTGTCATAAAAGTAGTCACTCACTCACTGCTACATAAGCTGAATGACACTAGGTTTACTGAAGAAAGAAAAATGCAAAAATCAAGCTCTTCCGAAGACTTGCTACGGATTTATTAAAATATATTTTTATTGCAAATTTTACTCATAATCTTTACTCCAAGAAATATTCCAAATTTCTTTAGTTAATAATTCAAGGACAACTGACGGAAATAACCCAAGTATATATTTGCCAAGTTTTACAGGATTAAATCGCCATAATCAATTTATTGTCAAGGTTAGACAACATTCTCCTCTGCAACAGTTTTAATGTCAAATTTACTACTGATTACGTAGACGCCAAGGAGAATAATTAAACATTAAAAAAGCATAGCGTTCTGTGGTGATTATAATTTCATGAAATTTTAAAGATACGTTTCCCTGAGGTTAGTAATGCCTCCTGTTTACAAATCAAGGCTTTAGGTGAATGTTTAATTACTTTAATTTAGACAACAATTACCTATCGCTTATGTTTGGGCGTGGGTCTGGGGCGGAGCTTTACTTGTTGATAGACGCCTATTTAAGCTTGCGTCCTTCCCTTTTTCCTTTCATTCAATTACACTTTTCTACCTGACCAAATTTCTCTCTTGGTGTGTGCCTAGGCTTTGGCTATATTTCAAGTGGTCTTGGTACAATATTAAGTAGCGGGTGCTTCGTGTTATTTTTCACTGTTTACTGTGTTTTTTCAAGTTTCACTTATTACTATAGGATCCTTTGCTCTTTTCACCCAGCACTAACCTTTAGTTTTTTGACCAATTTTGTCTGGAAGCTGATGAATTAAAAAATCCAAAAATTTTAAAATTTAAAATATTTTAAAAAATTTAAATTTTGGATTGGAAGGGGGGACCACAGGAAATCGAAAAATCTTTGGAAAAATTTTGCTGAAAACTTGCATACAGTGGTTTTCAGGGCTGTTGAACACGAATCTGAAAATCCGTTTCTCGATTCAGCTTTTCGTTAGCTCAGTATGTTAAGCTTTTATATATATAAGTTTTCAGCAAAATTTTTTCAAAAAATGTTTCGGTTTCCCGTGGCCCCCCTTACCAAACTAAAATTTAAAATAAACAGCCTCCAGTATGAACCCATACAAAATTTCAAAGTTATTGGTCAAGAAACATTAAAAGCTAGGGCTGGGGTGGGGAAAGCGCGAAAGATCCCTTGTCTATACAATAGCTACTGCTATATCTCTCTCTATTAATACTTTCTATTTTTATATTTCTATAAACACATTTTCTAAAATTTGGATTTCAAGAATATGCATTAAATACCTAAATGCATAAATATGTCTGCCTAATTTTCGAAATTGCCCATTTCTAGAAATCGGCATGCACTTTTGCTCATTTCCAGATTGTGGCAAACTTTTTGCACAATTCTCTAGGAGTAGCCTTCCTGAGGTTTAGAAATGAGCAAAATGCTTTGCCGATTTCTCTATAATTCGGCAGAAGCTTTACATATTTGCGGAATTCTAGAAATGTGCTGGCATAATTTCGAAGTGTGCATACAACAAGACCCCGGCCCCATAAAACAGGACCATAAAACACGGCCCCATTACGGTCTGGTGGATAAAACATGGTTCCGTCCACAACTCCATCAAAAACTCATATTTTTGATAACGGTAATTAAATATAACCGATTCAGTATCTCCTAATCCAAAAAATTGAACTTATTAGTGTATGAACATTCAGGCAATGTTTTATAATGGATGCAAACCAACAAATAATTGTTCTACACTAATTGTTCTACACGGGCCGGGCCGACCTCCATTGGTTAGCGTGCCGGGCCGAGACATTTTTTAACTGCGGGCCGGAGCGGGCCGGATCAACTCTAGAAAATGTTATAAAATCACTAAAATTAGCTACACATTTACTAAAGTCTGACCAAAAAATGTAGGGAGCGAAATTGTTTTGCTTATACTGAATTACCGGTACATTTTTACTGCAGCAATGTATATATTTTCTGAACCGTCATGGCATAAGCTTTCTTTTGGTTGAAAAAAATTTTTAAAAAATTAAAATTCATCAAAAGAAGCCGATTTTTTAGGTTTTGAAAGATCAGTAGAAGACAGGAATTAGCCCTTCGGTAGAAAATTAGCCCATGTCTCACACATTTTGAATCCCGAATATCAAATGATTGCGTCAAACATTGCAATAGTTATTAGATTTTTTCGATTTTCAAAATCCTTTGATTTTTGCCGCTTTTCCAACTTTGACTGGCTATTACTCGCGACTCACGCAATGCAAAAAATTTTTAATTGGATTTTCAGGACCGCTTACGTGTCAGCTTTCATGTGATATATGTGGTTTTTCACAATTTGAAAATCGATTTTTTCGAAAAAATACCACTTTTTGACCCAAAATTTCGACAATGCGAATCTGCAAAAGTGGGTAAAAATAACATTATCATAAAGTTTAGTCTGAGCTGAATCCAACGATATAAAGTTTTTGTAGCTACAACTTATATTGCCCCAGCAACGAATTTTTAAACAATTTCCTATTTCAGGTGATTTCAGACAAGTTGTGCTATATTATTGTGCATTGATTTGCCCCAAAAAGTGTAAACTAGCCAAAAACAGGCTAAAAAGCGAAATTGTTTAAAAATTAGTTGCGGATGCAATATAAGTTGTAGCCACGAAAACTTTATATCGTTGGATTCAGCTCAGATCAAACTTTATGATAATATTATTTTTACCCACTTTTGCTGGATTCGCCTTGTCGAAATTTTGGGTCAAAAAGTGGTATTTTTCGAAAAAAATCGTTTTTCAAATTTTGAAAAACCACATATATCACATGAAAGCTGACACGTAAGCGGTCCTGAAAATCCAATTAACAAATTTTTGCATTGAGTGAGTCGCGACTAATAGCCAGTCAAAGTTGGAAAAGCGGCAAAGATCAAAGGATTTTGAAAATCGAAAAAATTGAATAACTATCGCAATGTTTGACGAAATCATCTGATATTCGGGATTCACAATGTGTGAGACATGTGCTAAGTTTTTACCGAACGGCTAGTTCCTGTCTTCTACTGATCTTTCAAAACCTAAAAAATCGGCTTCTTTTGATGAATTTTAATTTTTTTTAAAAATTTTTTTCAACCAAAAGAAAGTTTACGCTATGACGGTTCAGAAAATATATACATTGCTGCAGCAAAAATGTACCGGTAATTCAGTATAAACAAAACAATTTCGCTCCCTACATTTTTTGGTCAGACTTTAATTGCTGGTTACTTTATGACAAAATTTAACATCTCGTAGCATAATTTAGCCTCTTCATCTTGCATTGAAGCCTTTGAAATAATATTGTTAGTAAAATTTTAGAATTTTTCTTTTAGCGGGCCGGGCCGAATTTTGGAACGGGCCGTGCCGGGCCGAGTTTTGGAACGGGCCGGTCGTATAATATTTTCCCCCCGTGATATTTTTCCCCCCTAGGGTATAATATTTTCCCCCCGTGATACTTTTCCCCCCTTTCAGCTATAATATTTTCCCCCCTCTGAATGAAACCCAGCCAAATGATGCAGCAAATTTAAGAGGGTCAAAGCAGCAACTCTGTTGAAATGTTGGTAAGTAGGAAGTAAGATGCTGAAAACAATTTTACAAGCTAATTTTAGTTATTTAATTGTTTAATTAATGTTAATTTGCATGTTAAAAAGAAACTATTTTTGCACTTGTTTTTAACACTGTTTAAAAGGTGTATAAAAACTGGTAATTTTTGATTTGTTTGTTAGTAATTGTTTTGCTAATAAATTAATTTTGCAACTATTAATAACTGTAAAAATGGTTTTAGAATTTTTGCTTTTCCTTATTATTTGGAAATCTAATTTTACAGTTTTTACGAGTGGTAAAATTTCGGATCTTTTTACCGTTTTACCTTTTTACCATTTCACAGTTTTGTAAAATCAGCAACGCTTTGTCACCGTTGAATATTCATTAAATTTCCCTCACCGCAAATTATAAACAACTGTTGTTTTTAGTAAGGCTGTATCCTTGAAACTTCTGATTTTTTGAAGATGGAATATTTTGATCCTTCCAGCCAAAAAATCTTAAAATATAGCTTTCTGTTTGTTCCGAACCAAGATGAAATTTTGTTTTTAGCTATTTTTTGTAGTCGTTTTCAAACACTGTTCATCACATCACAGGATGAGGCTCAAAAATTTAAATTTACTTGGAGAACACTTTACTATTAACGATAACTGTATATTTATACAAATTATAAATTAAAGCAATTTTACTAATATTAATGATATATAGTAAAAATTTAATCGCCGCTTAAGTAGAATTTTATTATTTTTTTAATTAAACTTCACATTGTAATTTTTGTAGTATACAGTTCATAATTTATAATTTATAGGAACAAGTTAAGTTTACATAGTAAGTTTACATAATACATAGTAATTTACAGTGGTAAAACTTTAACAATTAAATAACTAAAATTAGCTTGTAAAATTGTTTTCAGCATCTTACTTCCTACTTACCAACATTTCAACAGAGTTGCTGCTTTGACCCTCTTAAATTTGCTGCATCATTTGGCTGGGTTTCATTCAGAGGGGGGAAAATATTATAGCTGAAAGGGGGGAAAAGTATCACGGGGGGGGAATATTATACCCTATAGGGGGGAAAATATCACGGGGGGAAATATTATACGACCGGCCCTTTACTATTAATGATAACTGTATATTTACAAATACAAATACAAATACAAATTTCATACAAATTATAAATTAAAGCAATTTTACTAATATTAATGATAGTAAACATTTAATCGCCACTGAAGTAGAATTTCATTTCCTTAATTAAACTTCACATTGTAATTTTTGTAATATACAGTTCATAATTTATATTACAGTATTTAGGTATATAGTAATTTACAATGTTAAAATTTTCTCCAAGTAAATTTAAATTTTTGAGGATCATCCTGTGATGCGATGAACAGTGTTTGAAGACAGCTAGAAAAATAAACTAAAAACAAAATTTCATCATGGTTCGGAACAAATAGAAAGCTATATTTTAGGATATTCTGGATGGAAGGATTCCATATTGAAAAAAATCAGAAGTTTTAATAAAACAGCCTTACTAAAACAACAGTTGTTTATAATTTGCGGTCAGGAAAATTTAATGAATATTTGCGGTGACAAGTGTGAAAAATAAGAAACTGCTGTAAAAATGCATTAAAATATTAAAAAAGCGTAGCTGATTTTACAAAACTTTCGTAAAAACGATAAAATCCTGTTAAAGATACAAGATTTTACAACTCGTAAAACTTTAAGAATTAGAGTTCCAAATTATAAGAAAAGCAAAAGTTTTAAAACATTTTACAGTTATTAACAAGTGAAAAATTAGCTTATTAACAAAACAATTACTAACAAATTAATCAAAAATTACCAATTTTTTACACTTTTTAAACAGTGTTGAAAACAGGTGCAAAATATTTTCTTTTTAACATGCAAATTAACATTAATTAAACAATTAAATAATAGCTGAAATTAACTTGTAAAAATGTTTTTAGCATTTTACTTGCAACTTACCAACATTTCAACAGTGTTGCTGTTTTGACCCTGTTAAATTTGCTGCATCATTTGGCTGGGTTTCATTTAGAGGGGGAAAATATTATAGCTGAAAGGGGGGAAAATATCACGGGGGGAAAATATTATACCCTATAGGGGGGAAAAATATCACGGGGGGAAAAATATTATACGACACCGGGCCGG
>JASAND010015853.1:0-42004 GCA_030248195.1 Trissonchulus latispiculum
TAGGTTTCTAGTGTTTCTCTTTATAGTTTATTTGTGTTTTGCTACTACCTGTGTTTTACTTATCCTGGTCCTTTTGTGTTGTAGGTATTTGGTTGTGTTTGCTTGGTCCGCTCCCGTCCCCCTTCTGCTGTGCCTAGGAGTGTTCCCCTTCTATGATGGTGCCGCAGTGAAATGTTTGCGGGTGGTTTGGTCTGGTCGAGCGTCGGGTTGCTCTGTGGTGGCGGCGTATTTGAGAACTCTTGGTGACGGTTCTGCCACTATGCCGATATTTGTCTGGCTGTTCCTTGCCAGCTGCCGGTGCGTTTCCGGTGCTTCTGGTGCCTTATTTGACTTTGCTCCGGAATCTTCTTAGGAGCTTTTCTACAGCGTGGCCGCATGCCTGATGCTTGTGCCGGTCTGGTGCTTCTTCTTTTTGGCCTTATGACCCTGGTGGCCTGTCATCTGGCATTTCCGGAATGATTCCGGCGGGTCTCTCGGCTTAGGCGGTGGTCTGCCGCCGACTGCTTTTGGCAGCCCTGGTCTATCTAGCTGGGCACATGCTGATGTTGCCGGGTCTTTTGCCCGGTTTGAACTATTTTTGTCTTGCCAATAGACTGTTTAGCCGTCTTGTCGACGCCGAGTGAATGTGTGCCCTGTGTGATGCTGTTGGCACCGGATGTGGCTCCCCTCCTTTACACTCCTATGGACACTAGGACCGGTTATATTTTTTGTATGTTTCTAATCGTTTCTTTAATTCCGTGCTTTATATTGATGATATAACCTGTTGATTTTTTATTTTTCTTTTGACTGGCATTGTTCTGCAGCTAATATTGATTCTGCCTTATGGCCATGTATATGATTTGTTTTGCCTTTGATGTGCCTACCATGTCTGGCCTTCATGACTTTGTACTTTGTTTTCTTATATAATTAGGCGTGTGTTACTTCCAGATCAAAATTTCTTTTGGGGTTGGGGGTGACTGACTGATATTCCCGGAACACTCCCTCTGGTCGCTGTCTCCTGGGTGGTGTCCCGGTTTGTTGTCGTCTTGTCGTATTGTCTCGGTGACAGCCGAAAATTTTTAAGTTACGTAAGTAGTCTTAAGTCGTTGTTGTAGTCGAGTCGTAGAGTCAGTAGTCTGTAAGGGCCCAGTAAAGTTGTTGTCAGTCGTAGTCAAAGTTGTCAACGTAAGTCGTGCCAGTGGCACATGTCTGTCAGTGGGAGTCCCACTCGTGAGGCCAGTGAGGGTCCACGTTTTACCCTTTTCCGCCATGTTTCAAGCATTTTTGTTTTATCACTAACTCTTGCAGTCTCTCGTTTTATCTCCTTTCTGGGAACACCGCGCCGGGGCGGGCGGTGGCAAAGAGGGGGTATTTTGTGGAATATCAGTCAGTCAGACGTGCTAAGCCTAAGCCCAAGCGTCCAAAATTACAGTAATCCATAGAAGTTTACAATATTCCTACAGTATTTCTACAGTAACTCAAGTTTCGTTTGTGGAGTTGACAGTACACCTCAAAAAGCAGTTATACTGTAGTTCTGTGACGTAATTTATTCAAAATCTCAGTATTTGAAATAACAGATGTTAGAACTTATACTTTGATAGTTGTAACAATCAATCATTTCTAACTGCTGTGTAAGGTTGGCTTTATCGATTACCTTACACTATATAAGTCTCTCCAAAAAACCAGCCGAGCGCAGTTATAGTGGGGAATTGTCGTCTAGTGTAGGCCCTGTAAATTCTGTCCGTCATTATTCTATGTTTACGTGAACTGTATAGTTTTGCTTCTTGTGCCACTGTTTCGAATTCTGAGCCGAAGGGTTGAGTTATTTCTGTGCTACCGGTTTGTCTTCTAATAAATCTAACTTGACTTGACTAACTTTGCTAGGCGATTGGAGGAGGTTAGATTTGAATTGGTTTTCAACATCACACACCTTTGACTTTGAACCTGCACTTAGAATTTTAACTCGAAGTCTAGTTTTATTTCTAAATCACAAGAACACACGAATTCAGACTTCACAATATCTAACACACATCGATTCTGGCACTACGCCAAAGTCGAAATTTTGGGTGGGTTTGAAAAAGTTTATCTGAACTCTGGTGGATTAACGGTTAGACCAATTCTGAAACTTTTTGCCACAAATGTTAACTGTTACTAGTGCTCAATATTAAGAGTATTCCGGCTTTCGAGCGTTGCTTCCTTCTTCAGCTATAACGGCTCAAAGTTTGAAATTTGACAAAAAATTGCGATGTGATCGTGCGCCGTTTTCGATCTAATAAAATTGACAGCCCCTAGCCTACCCCAGCTTTTTACCAAATATTAGGGTCTAATAGGGGCAAACTGTCTGTGAGTTTCGAGAGTTTTGGTTTTCTGGTTTGTGTGCTAGCAAACTTTTTGTTAAGAAATAACCCTTATTTTTAGGCCTGAAAAGCTAGTTAGCGCAGTAAAAATGGGGTCACAAAATTTTTTGTCTCGGATTTTGCCGAAAAGGTGATTATAGGGGTTATTTGACCTGCTGAATGCGAATATGAAATCCGTTTTTCGATATGACGCTTCCTTCGTTCAGTATGCGCATACAACTGTCTTAGAGCTTTTTGGAGCGATCGTCATCCATAAATCAATCTAGCATTTCTAAACATTGGAGCGAGGTTTAGTGACCTAGCTTTCTGCATATCTTGGTACACTCACTGGCCTGTAATGCGCAAAGTTTCAGCCGATTCTGCCACAGTACTAGTAATAGTACTAGTACGAGTAATTGACTCACATCTTCGAAATGGCACCAAATAACGGCGACAATATCAATAATGTAATCTAGCACTGCGAACGCAGGGATTAACGAAATCACGTCATTTTGACATAAGTTAAGACAGATACTTGGAGTGTTAATTGGAGCAAAGTTGGGCTCCTTTGATAAACCACAGCTCATTAGACGTTAGTTAACCTCCACCCGTATAGACCTACAACACCCAATTTTTCGCACTTTGATTGTATCGCACAGAAAAGTATACACAGGTCTAAGGATTATTTTACAAGATATCAAAACGCTATATGTCAGTACTATTTCTGGAAAATTTGGGTACCGTACCTTGCGCATAGCGATCAGGGTGAGGCAAAGTTTGTGTACGTGTCATGTCGAGCTTCGGACCGACAACACCAACTTTTGATGGCTCCACAGGACGCTACGCTGCATGGAATTCTTTCAAACTTTAACTATTTTACACTAAACCTAATACTATTATATGGCAAAAGACTAGCTATTTTTTCCAACATCGAACTTTTAGTGAAATTCGTAGCCCCCCCCCCTTAAGGTGGTGATTCCTTTTCGGCACATATTGTTGATTGTCGGTTCAAATCAAGATGAAATTTGATGAAAGTTCCCAAAATAAGTTCTTTTAGCATTCTAATACCCTCCGCGCAATCCCGCTTCGAAAATGCGACGTCTCCGTTTAGGGTAGTTTTCGCTGATTTTTGACAGTTAGGCAGTCGCTGCATAGCTACGATTATACTCATTCGACAGATCTTGTTGAGCTCTACGTTTTTGCTTTTTAAAGCACCTTTCTAGCTTTTCGCTATCGTGATAGTCGATTTTCTTATTTTGGCGTTCAAAACGTCATTTTTGCAGTAATCAAATAATCCGCCATTTCTTGAGCTACGCAAGCCGTAAAATTAAACTACGGGTGTCAATTTTAAGGTCTCGTCGAGACTGATTATCCACGACATTATAATCTTCTAACTGCTATCCTGTACGCTGCTATCATAGAAAATGTAATTTTTGCGAAAACATGACCAAATTTTTTCCAGCGATTGTGGAGCACTTACTATGCAAGCTAGAGGGTTGCCACTTACTGGACGAGTTTTACACAAAAATACCCAGGGCGGGGACCCCTTTTTAGTTGCCCCGATTGCTGCTTTCTAGCGAAAGGGGTCGCTTGCCAATGTTGGGAAAAGTACGCAAAATTCAAGTTGCGCATACATTTTAGCTAATTTCTTTATAACGAAGAGCGGTTTCATAATAATTAAGAAAGGGTCCCCAGCTACTGGATAGTGGAATCGAATGATGTGGGCGATGCCTCAGGAAAAAAATTACTTTAGTCTGCAAAAAATCTGGAAAATTAAATTACTTCGAAAATGCAGTTAAATAATCTCCGAGAACTAAAGTTAGTTTCGTTATATTCAGTAGAAAGACCAAACGTAAGCTGCATTTTGAAATAAAATGGCTTTTCAACTCCAAGTAATGGTTGAGTAATAGCAGTTCAAAGTTGATGTCTCCAAAGGGAATCACCACCTTAAATAGAACATGCTTTAAGTTTGAACATATATTCTGGAGGTGAAATTATCACTGCATTTCACAGCCACTGTTATTTATTTTAGGCAGTTATAGCTGGACGAGGCCGACAGGACCGAGCGCGCGGTTCACGGTTCATTTATACGGGCTCAATTGGAGGAACATTTTCTCTTCTCCTCTGCTGTTCTTGGTTTCTCTACGCTGCCGCCGGAGTTGCAGCCGTTTCGGGTATTATGTTCACAGTTTTTGGATCCACTGAGTATTTTCAGACACCGGAAATCAACAAATCTTCACTAATTGGAGGGATTATACTGCTTTTCGCTGCTGCACTGCTCATTGGGGTTGGATTTGGTAAGCTGAAATGCACACTACAAACCTAATCAAACTTATTTAAACCGTTTCACTGATTGAAAAATATTGGCTACTGAAAGGTTTCAGTCCTACTGTAGAGTGCATGCTATGTCACCCTTCTATAGTGTCGTGTTGTGAAAACCCTACGACTTTTAGCAGTACAGTGTTATCCACATATCACAGTGCGGTGGTAGGCTAGTGTGCCGAGAAACACATTCTCTCTCACATTTAATCGCGTCCATGTAGTTGAAGATCTCAGGCAGCATTGCTGCGTGGTTGCTCTGTTTTGATCATCGGGTTCAGCAAGCAGTGCATCAACTAGAAGTAAAAAATTATGAGATAAAGAAATAAAGTGATACCGAGAAAACATTTTGTTTTATGCATAAATGTAGTTCGGCCTTCTTGAATCCCTGCATTCTGTATTTGATTCATAGACTTCTTTATTTGTAGTAAATCAACAGCAAGAGTCCATAATTAATTCCTTATATTATAGTAGAAGAGTAAGCCACTAGAGGGCTTCTCTTCCAGGCATTGAGTAGCGGTGCTTCTACCAGAATACGCGAATGTTCCCCCGTTTGGTGGGGGGAGGGGTAGCAAAAAGAGGTCCCCGTTTAGTGGGGGGGGGGGGTAGGCAGAAGGGGGTCCCCATTTGGGGAAGGTCGCCAAGGCAGGCTAGGAATGGCTGAATCTGATTAGCTGTTAGCGACCCCCCAAACGGGGACCTCTTTTGCTTACCTCCTCCACCAAACGGGGACTCATCTTCAAATAGAACAAAGACTACCGTAATCTTCTGCTCTACCGCCCCCCCCCACCAAACGGGGAGGGGATCTCTGCAATCTGATTCGCTATTGGCCCCCCACTAAACGGGGACCTCTTTTCCGGTACCTCCACCACCAAACGGAGAGCTACCCCCCAAACGGGGAAATATTCGCGTATTCCGGTCGAAGCACCGTTACGCAATACCAAGAAGAGAAGCTTTCTAGTGGCTTACTCTTCTTCTTATACATAGTGCAATTATACACTCTTGTCAATAGGTATTTAGCTTAGGCATGTATGTAGAGACGAGTAATCTTCTCATTTCAAGAGTTTTCAAAGAACATGAACCTTTTCATGCTTCCTTTCCTTTTGTCTGTCCTCCTTTCTAGCGCTGCAATTTTACATAATGCGGCGGAAAAGTCAAAATGAACTGATCATGGAAGAGGCTGAGTTAGAAAACAATTTAGGCCAGAATCTTCAGGACGGACAGGAATGGTAAATTAATCCCGAATTGTTGCATGAAGTTTACGAAATGTTTGTTAGTTACTATCAAACAGCATGTCTAAGACTAACACTTTCATGTCGAAGAGACGGTACTCCGTTTGCACCAATTCTGATTTATAATATATAAGCTGCGGATTAGCAGTCTTAATCAAACGTAACTCGTGTGTTTGTATTAATCTTATTTGGCGCAACGCGCCACCCACTGCTCAGTTAGTTTTAGTGTAGTGTGTCCGTGTATCAAGTGGCCATTTGATATTTGAGTTCGCCCAAAATCAAAACTCAATCTAAATTTGTTGATTTTTGATTTTTATTCCAGTAACAAAACAAATAAACTGATTGCGCAGTTTTGATTTTTGATATTTTGCAGCTTTCAAAATCAAAAATCAAGCTGTACTCTGATTGGCTGATATTTCTCAACTCTTACTGGCTGTTTTAAATGTCACGTGATTTTGATAAGTCCTAATGCTGCATGCTGATTGGCTCAGATTTATTGCGAAAATAGCGCCCTTATTGGCTATTTTAAAAATCACGGTATTTTGTGTCGAACTGCTGCGTGTTATTGAAGTTGCTTCAGCGCTGCTGCATTAAAACGAACTGTATAAATGGAATTATGAATTATGAATTGGTTTCCGGGTTTATCTAAAAAGCAAAACCTAACCACAAAGCTTTTACAATATCTTATAAATGTCTTAGAAGTATGTTAATAAACAAATTTTTTGTGGGCCTGTTTTGATTACTAAATCATTATCCCAACAGCCCGTTCTTGGGGTAACCATTTTCCAGGCAAAATCTTAAAATATAACAATCGATCTGTGACCTCTGTTTACGACGTTGCTGGAATCAGGGGTTCCGGAGTGTTGAAAGGGCCTTAATGTTTCAAGAGGTTGCGTCATGAACTGAGTAACGTGAACAAGGACACACGGATCCAGCGTTTCAGGCTTCAAACAAAGCTTTGTAGTTTATACCTGGAAAATTTTTAGTCTAAATTTGAGAGAAACCAGGTGGACTCCTTCTCATTATACCTAGATTAATTTTTAGAAGTTTGCTTACCTACAATTACGTCATAATGACATTTGATGTGTCTGGTAAAATAGGTAATCAACATAGTCATAATCGTACTGAACAGAATGGCACGCAAAAATTGAGAATCTTCTTTTTTCTGGTATAGATTCTTGCTTGAGGCTCTACATGAGGTTCTACGTCTTGACATGGGCGGAATGCCTCCACGAAAAAAGGTTTTGACTGAATGCCGCTTTCCTTTCCTCATTTAGGATACGTTAAGGTTTCTGTTTTTAGATAAACCCGGAAACCAATTCATAACTCATAATTCATAATTCCATTTATACAGTTCGTTATAATGTAGCAGCGCTGAAGCAACTTCAATAACACGCAGCAGTTCGACACAAAGTACCGTGATTTAAAATAGCTAATAAGAACGCTATTTTCACAATAAATCTGAGCCAATCAGCATGCATCATTAGGACTTATCAAAATCACGTGGCATTTAAAACAGCCAGTAAGAGTTGAGAAGTACCAGCCAATCAGAATACAGCTTGATTTTTGAGTTTGAAAGCTGCAAAATATCAAAAATCAAAACGGCGCAGTCTATTTATTTGTTTTGTTACTGG
Organism: Trissonchulus latispiculum; assembly: GCA_030248195.1. Taxonomy (NCBI): domain Eukaryota; kingdom Metazoa; phylum Nematoda; class Enoplea; order Enoplida; family Ironidae; genus Trissonchulus; species Trissonchulus latispiculum. The sequence continues at coordinate 7,501 of JASAND010015853.1, forward strand.
AATAAAAATCAAAAATCAACAAATTTAGATTGAGTTTTGATTTTGGCTGAACTCAAATATCAAATGGCCACTTGATACACGGACAGTAGTGGTAACGCACTGCTTCACTGTTTTGCTGTTAACTCACTGTGAGGGAGTATTGTGAATTTGTAGGTACCTACTGATGTGGTCAAGCAAGAGAGCATCTGGTCTAGGTTAATTAAGGGGCGGGTTTCGACCATCTCTGATTTTTCTCATTTTCGTATTTTTGAACTTCCCTCGACCTGCAAAACATGACAAGTGTGTTTATTGCAAAACTTTTCCTATCATTCACAATAGCCCTCCAAAGGTGACCCCAACATGTGTTAAACATAGGAAAATGGTCGGAAATGTTTCCTGCTACCAAAAGTTTGAGGGCTCCTTAAATGCAAATGGGCTACAACTTGGTGTAAACCTAATTGGGACTAGATAGAGTGTTAACATTTGGCTTTTTATTAGCCTACAGTGTTGGTAGCAGAAATTTAATTTTTCCTCATAAATATTGATTTTTATAAAAATGTCTTGTTTGATGCTTCATAAGTCAGCCAAACTTAAGGTATCTCATCTCAATAAAACTTGGCGTGCTAATAGGCAACGTTTACGTAAAATTTGATGCCAAATTGCCTTTGTTTTGCTTTGGAGGACACCTATGGGCAAAAAATGTCGAATTTTCAAGTTTTCCAAATAACAGCCAAATTTTATATTAAATTGAAATATCTTACATTTTATCTTCTTACGCCAAGTCTTCACAAAACAGTTTGTGAAACTAGAGTCAGTTAAAGCTAAAAGTAAATAAGAGCGGAAATAATCGAAATGAGCTTAACCAAATCGTTCAAGCGCCGTTTCTCTTTCGTTGCTTGGCATGTCATTGTAATTTATGCAGTGCTAAATTGTAAAAGGTTTAAATTGATGTCTTTGACATGCCGTAGTCTTTTGTCATCGTTTGTGTACGAGACCTGGTAGCCCTCAACGAGGGTTACTGGTGAACGTATATATTAAATTATAAGGCTTTTAACTGTAATAACTCTAAACCTTTGTATTGCTTTTGGAGACATTGGTGGTAGAAATATTGGGTCTTTTTCAGATTACCCCCCCACCACTCAAAGTTCTTAAAACTCGACCAAATGAGCTGAAATTTGGTGTGGGTATGTTTTCGACCACGCTGAGTTCAAATATCGCAAAATTTTTCGATTTCGCGAAATTCGATTTTTTTCGATTTCTAAAGGGGGACCAAGGATAACCGAAAATTTTTTGTCTTCGATTTTGTTGAAAAGTTGTATATAGGGGTTTTCTGGGCCGCAGGACACGAATCTGAAGTCCGTTTTTGATTCAGCTTTTCGTTAGCTTGATATAAGCTAAAGTTGTAAGCTTAAGTTGTAAGCTTATCCTGAGCTAACGAAAAGCTGAATCGAAAAACGGACTTCAGATTCGTGTTCTGCGACCCAGAAAGCCCCTATATACAACTTTTCAGAAAAATCGAAGACAAAAAATCTTTCGGTTACCCTTGGTCCCCCCTTAGAAATCGAAAAAATCGAATTTCGCTAAATCGAAAAATTTTGCGATATTTGAACTCAGCGTGGTTGAAAACATACCCACACCAAATTTCAGCTCATTTGGACTAGTTTTAAGAACTTTGAGTGGTGGGGGGGTAATCTGGAAAAGACCCGAAATATTATACTTGAAAATAAGCGAAATTGCTGACTATAAAATTTGATACGCCCGACGACCTCCCCCCTTAAGGTGGTGATTCCCTTTGGTCACATAAAGTTTGCACAATTATTACTCATTCATTACTTAGAGTTAAGAAGCCATTTTTATCAAAATGTAGTGTGAAGTATTTTCCGATATTTCCTTTGATTTTCGTCTAAATTCATTTAAAATGTAGCGCTATCTTTACAAACGATAAACATAAATTACACTCTCGTGTAGGAACCTCGGTTACTTATAGCTAATTTTCACAAGTCTAAATTGGGCGCAAAGGTCAGTCAGTCGGGGAACAACTTTAGTGTCGGGAGGTTGTCTGTACCTCCAAAGTGTTTCTATTTTTGACGCCTTTTCCCGCTCTATTTTTGGGGGACCTCAACTTTCTATCTCTGGCTTTTGGTTCTATTTTGTCTGTGTATGGATAAATTTGGCGATTTTCGTCTTTCCCTTTGTAGGAAGTTTCCAAAATCAGTACGCCAAAATGCTGTGTCCTGACCTGACTAGCAGGAATCAAGAAGCCTGTATTTAATACATATCGCTCGATGACAATAACAGTGCATCAAAAGTCACGTAACTGCATAGCCTTCATCAAGATTACATAATACATAAGAGTTTGACAGCTGTCATACTCTATGTATGATAAGCTAGACACATCCTCTGCACGCTAACGGCTGATCCCCCCCGCAAATCAGACCCTTCACTTCAAAGAAATTTTCGCGCTATGTTTGTGTTCTAGCTCGCAACAACACAAAACTCGCACGCAGTGCTTGTGTTTTCGAACTTTAGCACACAAGCATAGAGCGAGTGAGCGTTCCCCCGTTTCGACTGGGTACCAATTTGCCGGGGGGGGGGGTCACTGGGATCCAATTTGCGGGGGGGGGTCAGCCGTTAGCGTGCAGAGGATGTGTCACGCTTAAAATACAATAAAGTACTAATACTCTTATAAGTAATACTCTTATGTATGTACTCTTGCCTTTATACACTACAACTACCCATTCTTGTAATTAGTTAACTGGTCATCCAAAGACACCGTTAATTGAAAAAGGGGTGATCTCTGTCTTTCTCTCAGATTATGCTCCTTATTTTGTTGTTTTATTTGGCTGACTGATTAGTGTTGTTCTCAGTAAAAGTAGAACTTTAGAAAATGTATAATGTTGTTTAGCACAGGGCTGGCTAGCAAACAATTACAAGCATGATTTTAGATGTAGCTTCTGATGTTTTGTCCACGTCAGATATATACCATATTTTAGTTTGTTTCTGTCAACATTGGACTGCATTTCTTGTCTACAACTGCGGTTATTATCTTTTGTTATTATTTTTGAGAATTCAGCTAAAATTTAACCACAAAAGGAATATTCGAAATGAATAGGAGATATTCGAAAATGCTGATAAAAACCGTTATGTTTCAATCTGCATACTACAAACTTTTTGACATATACAAAATTAATTCTGTATGCCAGCCAACCGCTCAATCAGTTAATTAGTTTCCTCAGCAATTTTCTAATTGTTTCAGCAGCGGGAAAGAAGTCGCCGGAAACTCGGTATCAACTCACACCACGAGTGCCTACTCAACAAACAGAGTGGTAACTGACCCCAAATCAGATCCTTCGACCAGCATAGACCTTCTCTCAGACTGTATGTCTAAAGATTACTCGCCTCCCCTAAGAATCCGACCTCCTGTTAGAAGAGATGAGTCTCTCTATCCTACTATTCATAGCTCTGACAGTGTGCGAAGGAAAAGTTCCAGCAGTGCTCATCTTATTGTCAAAGACGAAGACAGGCATTCCTCAGATCCCAGGAGGCATTCTTGTTCCCTCATATCTGAGATATAAAATATTGTATATATGACTACTAAATAGGTTGTTTATGTTCCTGTCGTATCCTATATTTATACAATGCGTGTGTAAACTAAAGGTTAATGTGTTTTAACAAAACAAGCTATTTTCTGTGAATATACTAAATATATGCTGGATACACATGAATACTAAATAATAATAATAATACCTAATAATTTATATTTCAATATGAATCATAACTTTGAAACATCACGCTAGCAATAATATATCGTTAACGGCAAAACCAAGAACCATGATTTACAGGATATAGATACTAAATAAGAAGATCCTTCTGGTTCACCGGAAAATTCTTTTCATTTCCAAGCACTCCTGGCGCTATGGCCAGCAGAAGAAAATGGAATGTCTATAAAATAATTTAATAGTTTTTATCACAGATCGACTCTGCTACTAGAAGATTATCGAATTCGTTTAGTTTTCTTTCAGTTCCAAACAAGCGTTCTAACTTTCACATCTTGAAGGAACAAGTCTTAGATCTTGAAAGATTCAAAATTTGATCATCATAGAATTTGACAATTTTAAGCTGCCAAAACAGCTTATTAAAAATAGATAAGCAGAGACCCGACAGAAAGATCTAATAACTAACTCTGTGTGTGAGTGTGTGAGAGGGTGGCGTGTCATACATGTGCTTGGGTGGGGTTGAGTGGGGGTTTTCACCCCCCCAGACCTGGACCTCACCCCTCCCCCCAGAGGGGTCCCTCATCCCTCCCAGAATCCGGATTTTTCCGGTTTTTTGGGCAAAAAACCGGACAAATCCGGTTTTCCGGCGGCCTTTGGCTGCCGGCTCATCCCCCCCCAGAACGTCCCCTCCTGCACATGTCTGGGTGTGTGTGTGTGTGTGAGAGAGAGCGAGAGTGTGTGTATGCGTGCGTGTGTATCAGTGAAGGAACCGGGCACAAAGACGTTACCCGGTAACCCTGTGACCCGGTCTTCCAGAAAATTCAAAATATCTAAAAAAACTTTGATCTTGCCTAAAACAGCAAAATTTTTTACTTGCATTCTCTTCACCACTCTTAAACTAATGGTTTATAAAAAATTAAAATATTAAACTGCGGCATTTTGTGAAATGTAAAGTTGTATTGTAATGAAAACAAAAATGCAATATAATAATAATAATACAGTTAATTCAGCAAACGATTACAATACAGTACGAAACAGTTTACTGAAAGGGTGAATACAGAGCAGCAAAACAACTTATACAGTACACATAATAGTAAATAAAAATAATCAGAACACGTAATAAAACTCGTAAAAGTAATAAAACATTACAGGAAAAACGTAGAAACTATTTAAAGTTGCCAATTCATGGACACCATCTGGATACATCAACTGACTGTAGTTTACATTTTAAAGCATCAACAGAAGTGGCACTCACTAGGTTTTCTGGTAAACTATTCCAACCATAGGTTAACGCAGGGGAGTCTGGGGTCCATTAGTTTTTGCTGTAAAATTTCAATTTTTTATTTTTTATCGCTGAATTTTCTACCTAAAATGTTTAATTTTTCGGGAAAATCGAGCAAACTTTTGGCCCAAGTGTAGTGTCCTACGTGAGATTTCTCCTTTGTTACTGGTTCTGTGCGCATACTTGGACAGCTAAAATGCCGGCACATCTTCAAAGTTTTGAGCATGCCGGTGCGTTGTTTGAGCTCCGGTTTGGCTGGGGTGCACCGTTAGTTCGGAGGGTTCGGACAGGCGGCAAAGCTGGGACAGCTCGGAAAGCTGGGACAGTTGGGACAGCTCGGAAAGCTGGGAAAGCTCGGAAAGCTGGGAAAGCTCGGAAAGCTGGGAAAGCTCGGAAAGCTGGGAAAGTTCAGACAGCTGGGAAAGCTCGGACAGCTGGGAAAGCTCGGAAAGCTCGGAAAGCTGGGACAGCTCGGAAAGTTGGGAAAGCTCGGACAGCTCGGAAAGCTGGGAAAGTTGAAAATTAATTAATCTTAAATCATATGCAGATTTGTGCCATTACAAGTAGTTTGTTAAATGCAGCTTTCGAAGACGCTTTTAGAGAAATTGTTTGCACGCAAATTTGCTTGAGTGGATAATTTTGCTCGCTAAGATGATGGCTTGGCGCGCTTAAAGTTTGGGTTCTTAAAAATGGTGACCTTTGAACTACAGGTGCAGGGTATGTGTCCAATGGGCTCTCGGATTGAAGCTTGGGATTTGATTCTTCTGTTCCCTGCAAAATTAGCCGCCATTTGTCTGTGGACCTCAGTTACTTAGGAAGGGTGCCGGTTTTTCGCGTCTTGTCTGCAAGGCTCTACTGAAGAACTGGTGAAGTTTGTTGGTGGCTTATGCAAAGTTTCCTGTTATTCTTGAAGATCTTCACGTCTACTCTCGCCATCAAAACTACCGCTGGCTTGGTTATTTTCGTCAAACTTTGGTGGACAAGAATGTTTCTTTCCCTGGTGAAAACGAGTCCTACTTCTCTTTTTTCGGATAAAGATTCCACCAAGATTCCTAAAAGAATTGCCTTTTCGGTTTAAAAACTGGCCGATTTTGCTTATGTTGCAAAGTGGCATTTATTGATGAAAACTGTTCTATACTAAATATCTTAATAAAAGTACCATAAGAAGTCTGTTTCAAGATTTGGTGGTTTTGTAATTCTCTCTAACGCATATATAAGTAGTCCAATAGTAAAAAACTGCTTGTCGCTGACAACGATTCGATTCTGATAGATTCGATTCGATCTTACTTTTTAGATAGGACAGCATCTATACTGCAGTTTATAAATTTAGGTAGATAGTTTAAATCTACCGCCTTATTTGCTAACAAGAACTCAGTTTTAAACAATGTTCAGGAGTTATTTGGTTTGTAAGCTTTGATGTCGTCCAGCAGTGCCCCCAAAATACTTCCTTTGCCGTTCCCATAGATCTGCCGAAAACTATATTCACCTAAATGAGTTGCATATCTGAAGGACAAGCATTTTGGATGTCCTTTGTCGCAAGTTACCAAATAATCCTTCCACTGCGTTTGTACAGGTCCCACCTTTTGCTGTAAATTCTTTACTGTGGTTCACAGCTGAATAGTCGTACCCAATTTCATGCAGCTTTTTATAGATTTCAAAATCGTCGTGCTCAATTTTGCAAGTTTTCCGAATTTCTTTTCCGTTTTTTCTCACCGATTATATTAGGGGCTTAAATATGTACATTTTCTATTGAAACTTTCTAATTGAATGCATGAGTTTTGCTTGATGCTGCTTGTTTCAAAGCGTAGTACTTTGTGCTTTGTTTGTAACTTTTGATGATACCAGGGGGACCCCCCCCAAGAAATAGTTTGGGAGCCCTGGTAAAGTTTGTTCTGGCTTTTGCTAGTGCAGTGATTTTGCGGTTGAGGAGGCCAGTAGTTAAGTTCTAATGTACAATGTAGTACCTATATATTTCAAGTAGGGCATGCTTTTCAAGGGAACGAGCGGTTTTTTCTGAGTTAAATTACTGAAACCAGGAGACCCCCCCACGAACAGGTCAGTGAGACTTTGGGACATGAATTTGTCAGTACTTAAACGGCCTTTTTAAACCTGAGCCCGAATCTCAAATGCTACTTATAGTGAGAATAGTATCGCTCCTATAAAATGTTAACAGTATCGCTCCTATAAAATGTTCTAACAAAGTGAGATAGTTTCGCCTATGTAAATTATTTAGCACCAGCTGAGATTTCATCGCCTTCTTGTGTGTGCTGAGCTGTCCCATGAGCTGTCCGCGTAGGACAGTATACTTGGGCCAAACTGGCCCAAGTGTACGCTCCTATAAAATGTTCTAACAAAGTGAGATAGTTTCGCCTATGTAAATTATTTAGCACCAGCTGAGATTTCATCGCAGAATAGTATCGCTCCTATAAAATGTTAACAGTATCGCTCCTATAAAATGTTCTAACAAAGTGAGATAGTTTCGCCTATGTAAATTATTTAGCACCAGCTGAAATTTCATCGCCTTCTTGTGTGCGCAGAGCTGTCCCATGAGCTGTCCGCGTAGGACAGTATACTTGGGCCAAACTTTTGAAGTTTTTTTCCAAAAATTGAAGATTTTTTCAAATTTTGACAAAAAATTGCAAATTTTAATAAAATTAGCGTTAACTATTCCAATCATTTTACAAATTTATTCCCTCAAAATTTTTTGGGGACAAGCCCCCCCAGGACCCGCACCTATGTTAATGTATGATTCCAACCTTTTACAACTCTATTAGCAAAAAAGGATTTTTCTCATTACGTCGAAATCTATCAACGGATAACATTAAACCAAGAGTGCAAAATTGCACTATATATTAGAAGAAGAGTAAGCCACTAGAGGGCTCCTCTTCTTGCCATTGCGTAACGGTGCTCCGACCACAATACGCGAATGTTCCCTCGTTTGGTGGGGAGGGGGGTCGACAAGCATACCCCCTCCCTGTTTGGTGGGGGGGGGTATGGAAAAGGGGGCCCCGTTTGGCGGGAGGGGGCTGGCAGAAGGGGGTCCCCGTTTGGGGGGGGGGGTCGCCAAGTCCGGCTAAGATTGGCTGAATCTGATGGGCTGTTGGCAACCCCCCCCCCTCCCCAAACGGGGACCCATTTTCAAACTACCGTGCCGTAATACCGTAATACCCAGAACAAAAACTACCGTAATCCTCTGCTCTATCCCCCCACCAAACGGGGAGGGGGTCTCTGCAATCTGATTGGCTGTTGGCTACCCCTCCACCAAACGGGGACCTCTTTCCTGCTACCCCCCCCCACCAAACGGAGGGGGGTATGCTTTGTCGAAGAGGGCTACCCCCCCTACCAAACGGGGGAAGATTCGCATTTTGTGGTCGGAGCACCGTTACGCAATGCCAAGAAGAGGAGCGCTCTAGTGGCTCACTCTTCTTCTTATATATAGTGCAATTATGCACTCTTGATTAAACTATGCCCTACTAGCAGGTTACTATTTCGATGCATAAAATAATCGCTAAATTCCACATTGTCCATACCATTAACAATACCATAACATTGTATTAGGTTAGCCTTGATCCTCCTAGCTTCTAAACTTTCCAGTTGAAGTAGCTGCAGCCGCTCATTATACGGTCTTAGACTTAAACCGGAGGTCATTTTGTGAAACGTTTTTGCACATATTCAATCACTTTTATATCCTTTTTAAGTGGGGGCTACAGACCATAAAATTATATTCTACATTTGGCCGAACATTGTAGGTAGCCTACATTGCACGCAGAAAATCCCTATTTCGACAATGAAAGGCTATAAAGATGAAACTTGTGCACTGTTCTGCTTTAGCAATAATTTTTGTGCAATGCTCCGAAAATTTAAGTTGGTCATCCACGATATCATTTAAGGTGCCATCTATACATTTCATAGATACATGAAATGAAATGAAAAATAAATAAATAAACATATATATATATATATATATAGATAAATATATAGATATATGAAATATATATATTATATATATGAAATATATATATTATATGTCATCCACGTACACCCCCAGATCCCGCGTTCCCGACGAACTTGGAATCCTAATTTCATTTTTTACATAGTCATGCATAGGATTATTATAACCAAAGTGTAACAGGACACATTTCTCCAAAGCAATCTTAAATTGATTTCCATTCGCCCAATCGAATACACTATTAACATCTTTTAGTAAGAGTTTGTATACACTATTAACATCTTTTAGTAAGAGCTTGTAATCGTCATCGCTCTTGCAAGTGAAATACAGTTTAGTATCATCCACATAAATTTTTACATTGAGGTGTTCACACGAGTCACTAAATTATATATCTATACAATAAACAATAGTGGGCCAAGTAGGCTGCCCTGTGGAACACCATGAAGAACTCTATAAGATCTGGAGAGATTTTGATTACTTTTACTTTTTGTGATCTGGTAGATAAGAAAGCTTCAGTCCACTTGATAAATTAGATTGGAATTTTGTGATGATGCAACTTAAACAATAATTCGTATGGCTGACAGTATCAAAACCCTTGCTGATATCTATGTACATTTGTAATGAAATTACTGTTTCTGTCATCAGAATAATTGTTTTATTCAGTAAATAGGTCTTTCGTGTTCATACAGCCTCACCTAACTAGGAACAACTAGGTTAGCAGATTAGTTACTAAAAACGAAGACATTCTGTGATTGATAAGTGATTCTATGTGAAGATCTCATGGCCAATCCAGTGTTTTGTGTCAGGTAATCACGTGTAAAAAGGGTCTGTACTTGTAACTGCCATTTGTTTTCATAAGTGTCGGAAAACTGCCATAATTGCCTAACTTCTGAATTACTCAAGAGGGCTTTATAGGTGTTGCCTTAATCGTATTCAGGCCCTTGAATTACATAGACTAAATACGGGAATTAACAAGGTGCGGAAACAAATAATATGTGCTTAAGAAGAACCGCCTCAACTCTTAGCCCAAGGATTCGAACCTTTGACCTTTTGACCCTCAGTACATGCGTGGGGCGGTCGTATTGAGACCTCCCACATCAGCATGGAATTCCCCTATTACGTCAACATTGTTAAAGGGCAGTTGTATTGACACTCCCTCAGTTCCTCGATTGCGTCATTTTACGTCAGTTGCTTGTAATAGTCACTTCCGGCACAAATCTGCCTAAAATAACAAAAAACACATTGTTATTAAAACAACAAAAAAGTACAAGTTAAATCACACAATCAAATTCCTACGCACTAGTTCTGTTTCCATTCTCTAAGGAGTTATTTAACTCCTCCTTTTCCTTTTTCCTTCTCCTTGGCGGCCTTTCATCTTTTGCCGCCCGGCCTGTTAGTCTGGAGAGCGAGGAGAGCTCCCAGACCTACGTGAATGAGTGTCATTCACACACACTCATTCACGTAAGTCACATGATAGTGACCTCATGAGAAGCCACTGCTGACCTTCGCTCTACTAGGCTGAGGCCAGCCTTGCATTGCTCAGAACACAGAAACATAGGTAGGAAATAGGTGCGGAGGGGGCTAGTTCCCCTCAACAAATAACAAAAATAGATAATAAAGTTAGGTACTTAGGTAGTGGTTAGTGCTAGGTAGGTTAAAAGTGTTAGTAAATAGCTTAGGTAATTGCTAGTATTGCGTAATTGTTAGTTTTTGTTTCAAGGTCACTACTGGACCTGAAAAGGGTGTCTCTTTTGCTTGCTACTAAGCAAAAGAGACCCTTTCTTCAGGCCGCCACGATTCTTTGAAGTGGCAGATGGAAGGCCAGGCGCTGGATAAATGGGAACTTCTGTTCCCCCTAGATTAATGAGCGCCAGACCTGACGCCCAAACTTTGAAACCAAAATTTGGCCAAAAAGGCCATCTATCTTTGGGATTTATTGGGTCACCTGGGCTCATTAATCCCAGGGTCCAGCGCAGTTGGGCTACCGTAGGTCACGACTCGGTAGCCTAATCAAAAAAGCGTGGTCATGCCAAACAGCCAAGCAGCTGTTTGAAGCTGAAAGGCCAGCCCCCTGCTGGGGTCTCAACTGAAAACTGGAGTTTTCAGGCTGTGCTTGGTTGGCAGTCGGGAAGAGAGGTTGGTCTCTCTCCCATAGAATTATTATTTCTATCCCCCCCGTTTTATCTGTATGTTTCCCGGGTGAGATGTGTTCTGCGCCAGTTATACGGAGGCCTGAACATTAAAGCACCTCCCCCTTCCCCCTTTTCCCCGTAGGGTTTTCCTTTTCAGGTTCTGCCATCCAGGCACTCACGATTCCAACCGCCGCTGTGAGCCCAATGTCGTCGGACGGCTCACACGGTGCACTGCTCTTATCCCGGGACCTCTTTTTTCGAGGCGGTCCCCGGGATTCCTCACTGCACAACTTACCGGGGTCCTCGGACCCCGAAGACAAGATTTTTATCATTATTCAGTCGGGCCTAGTGCCCTATTTTTATAAATATTGCATTTTTAGAGGATGTGGGCCTTTCGCCCAATCGTCTTGGGTATTTTTGGTGGTTTTTCCAGATGGTTTGCGAGCAGCCAAGCCTCGCAAACCATTCATTTCACAAATCATAATCAAAAACCACCATTTTTCTCGTTTTCCGCATTTTTTCTCAAAAAGTACAAACAGGCCCATTCGTCGGCTCAACTTGCAAGTAAACGGTCATAGGTTCACCTTCTTTGAACCGCTCTAAAACGGTAATTTTTTTCTCTATACAACCCTTCCGTTTTATTCTTAAAACTGATTTTAATTTGATTGAATTTCAGCCAAACTGGGTAGTTAGTTTCAGGGGAGGACCCTTGCCCATCCCCCTGAGAAAGGGGAGTTAGGTCACTCCCCGGAAGTAAGGTTTTCAGGGTAGGAACTCCCCTCAACCCTACAGCCGGCAACTAGAGTTGCCGGAAATAGTTTTCCTTGGCATCTAAAACCTATACTGTCGTAACTATGTCTTGTTTTAACTACTGCCGGCCTAAAACCTGAGGCTCTCTAAAACACGCTAAAAACATAGTTACCTATTAATCATGTTTAATTACTAATTATAGAGACTCTAATAGGGGAAATACCGGCTCCCCTTTAATGAAAGCTTAGCGTCTAGCTTATATTTTGTAATAATAAATGCAAACAGCAATGATTATCCACCCTTTGGCTTTTATACACACAAAAAGAAACACACACGGGCGATCATGTGGGAATGGCCATTTCTGGGCCATTCCCGAAATAGAATGCACACACTCACGCCGTAGCTAGATATTAGTTAGGGAATTAGGTTTAGATTAGTCGTATTACGGGAATTGCCCCATTTTTAGTATTGTTAGATATGAAATGCATTGTGCTGACTGAATATCCGCTCCTCATGGAAATTCCTCTAGTTGAGGTTGTGAGTGAAGCCAAGAATGCCAAGACGTGAATGTTGTGTGATTGTAGCGTGAATGTGTCTGAATGTTGGTGTGCATAACTGTAATTGAATGCCTGAAATCGTAGGTGTGAGATTGTATACTTGGAACCGTTCGCGTGTGAAGACTGTGTGCCTGTGTCAAACCGAGTTGAAGGTATATGTGCCGTATGATCACAACAGTATGAGTGGGCCTGCTCATATAAACCGCTCGTGGAGGTCGTGAGTCTAGTCCATAAGGCTATAGTTAGTCAGCGATAATATTAGTAAAGATTTGTACTGTTAGCTAAGATTAGTACCAATAGTTCGGATCAGTTTTTTTGGTTTCACGATTTGCTCCAGTGCTTAAGAGTGCTTCAAGAATTTTTGCAATTAAGACTCTCCCAGGCATTAATTTAGAGCATTTTCGCGACCAGTTGATGTGGTATTATGGCTGGTTATTGCAATATCGAATGTATATATATTAAAATATTTTTAAGTGCTACATCTGCATGACTTGCAAGCTGTTGTCACTGCTACATGCGCCCTTATATACAATGAATAAATAAAATATTAGTTTGTCAGTCATAGTACCAATCAGCAGCAAGTAAGAAGGCAGACATGCGGCAGCTGGGGGCGCAGCCCCCTGTAGAAAATTTTTAGAAATATCACGTTTGAAACACAAGTTTTCCAGCAACTTTGCACAATTTTTCCTCTTGTTGAAGTTCAAATCCATCTGCGCCAGGCTTGCGTCAGGGCTAATTTCATTTGCGTCACACGAAAAAAATTTGCGCCATGACGCAGCACCTGGCGCAAAAAAAACCATGGTTAGGATAGGATTCGTAATAACTGTTAGTATAGGTTAAGATTGTGCAGTCCGGTTATGACTAGGATTCTATGTAGTATTTGTGTCTTTATAATTAGCGATGCTGTTCGTGGAGTAGGCCTGGAAATCGTGGGCCCTGGTATTGTCAACTTCTCTGCAAAGAGGGTGTCCAATCATGCTGGCGATGGGCGGCAGGTTAGCTGGTAAAACCCCGTCACCCACTCATGGCAGGAACTTGATTGGGAATGGGTTCCTGTCGGGTACAAGAGTCGCCTTCAATAAGCATCCGGGATGAGGGAAGCTTTGACTTCGGCCTTAGTGTCCTGTAGACGGGGAAGCTTAGGCTCGTGGCTCCCATGGCCGGGCCCGCGGACCGCAGGACTTCTCTATGATGTGCAATTATACGTGCAAGAATCAGGTTAGATTGACCTCAGAGGTCCGCGTAAGTCGCCTTATCCAAGGGGCCGAGCCTCTGCAAGAAAAGGTCAGTCTACGTACAGTTAGGTAAGATTCTGGGCCTAGTTTAGGAATTTAGGTAACCTCATTTGCATATTTGTAGTAATTTAGTTTAGGAGCCAAATATTAGGTTGCTGGTTCAGGTTAGGGTAGTAATCATCACTATTAGTCTAGTTTAGGCCGGTATCAAGAGTACATAATAGAATAAGAGTATGAAACTCTTACGCTACTATGTACTAAACATGCTTGATATGCTCGGGTCACTAACTCGGGACCCCCCCCCCCCGAAAGTTTCGGGGGGGGTCCCACCCTACGCAAATTACATGCTTTCATATAAGTGTGTGTCTGCTCGCTGATTCGCTAATTAGCTTAGGCTTACGATAGGCATTTTATTAGTAATTTTTAATTAATTAATTATAACTTTAATTAGGTTAATGTAATTAAAAAACTAATTCGACAACCTTGTAGCATTTGTTCTGCTCTTTCCAATGATATAAAAATTGTTGCACAAAACAAAAATTCGTAGGAATGTAGTCTGCAACAATTTTTATATCGTTGGAAAGAGCAGAAAAAATGCTACAAAGTTGTCGAATTAGTTTTTTAATTACATTAACCTAATTAAAGTTATAATTAATTAATTAAAAATTACTAATAAAATGCCTATCGTAAGCCTAAGCTAATTAGCGAATCAGCGAGCAGACACACACTTATATGAAAGCATGTAATTAGAGTAGGGTGGGACCCCCCCCCGAAACTTTCGGGGGGGGGGGGTCCCGAGTTAGTGACCCGAGCATATCAAGCATGTTTAGTACATAGTAGCGTAAGAGTTTCATACTCTTATTCTATTATGTACTCTTGCCGGTATTAATCAGAATAGGCCTGTAGTTGGTAACAGTCAGTCCATAGTAAGTAGTAATTAGTGGTTATTAGTATTATACTGTTCGGCAACCATAGTTGTACTCAAATCATATATTATTAGTCAGTATTAGTAATCAAGTTATACATAATAAGCTAGGCAGTAAGTAGCACTTTAGATTAGGTCAGTTACTAGCAGTTCTAGGTTCATAGGTCGTACTGAGTAGTGCAGACGTGACTCTATGCACAATCCTGGCTCGATCGGAGCCTCATTTTCATATCTGGCCAATTTGCCAAATTTTTGCTCCAGTGAATTTGGCCACCGTTGTGTCCAATAACGTTAGTTTGTCCGTTAAATCACCCAAAAACGCCGGTCTCTTCGATTTTCAATGGTATTCAATCTAAAAACACAAATTAACACATAACACATTACGCAAAACACAATTCGGGTCTAGTACCCGCACGTAAAAGCCAATCGGTCCGGATAATAGTTGCTGGGGTTTTAATCCCCACCCCTCTGTTTCTAGTGGGTTTTAACCAATTTGATTCAGGTAGCCCATCGAGTCTGCTCATCGCTAACTGAGTTCTCTGTTGCTGCGAAGATTGATTCTGGTTGGTGCTAGTCCTGTTAAGACAGATCAGTTTGGAGTTCACGTGGAGCGGTGTTCCAGTCAGTCCAGTCAGTAGTATCAGTAGCTCTGTGGATCAAGGAGATCGGGGTCATAGGTCCAGTCTTGTTGCCCCCCAGTAAATCTATTCAGTTTGGAATTATCAGTCTAAGATACTGCCAGTGTTTGAACCTTCGGTGCAGATAATTAGCGCACCTTACAGCAGCGTCTATTCGTCAAGCCTGAGTCATCGTTGGGAAAACCTCGTCTTTTGAACTCTAAAAGTCTGTTTTTGCATTTCTATCCAAAAACAATATGTTCAGTACAAGCGGAACCGCCTACTTCCTGATCCTCACGGCTGAAACTACGCTATGGAGCAATTATTGACAATCTGTTGTAATCTACTTTAATTCTGAGATAATTATCTGAGGCAGCCGCTCCGACCTTTCCGACTATAACCGACACTGTTCCGACCTGTAATTGTCATTATCCCTTTTCAGAGACGGAACACTTCTCAAAATTCAGTTACTCTGGCAGTCACTTACACGGAGACGCCAGAACATAGCCAACCTCGCTCTCGCCCGATTCGGATAATAACTAATACAATACTGGTGGTAGTTTGTGTGTTAGTCCTTCGAGTTACTATAAGGGACGGAGTCACAGTAGAGGCTAGACAGAGCCTAAGAGTTGAGTGAGAAAAGCACATAAGATACCGGTTATCACCCTGTCAGCACTAGAGTGGGTTTTGTGCTTGACGATGGAGCACTAGAATCCTAACAGCGAAAGATACCAGTCCAAAGTAACCAAAGGCAATTCTGGCAGACAGTAATCTGTAATACTGTTGTTTGTAAGTCAATAACTGAAGTGAACAACTGTCTGCTGGAATTCAGTAACCCTGTTTGTGCATTTTGCAACAATAAATACTTGTATTGTTCAGCTGCTTCGGTTTTCGTGTACTTTTCAGAGATCCCCAACTCTATCCGTATTTGAGGTTAGAGTTGATACTAAAGTCGCCCATAGAGACTATAAATCCCTCTCCCCTACAAAGACTAACTCAGCAGCCCAGATCCCTTTAGGTCAGCCATTGTGCCCTGGTTGTCAGAATACCACTACAGCCGGAGCATCAATCTAAGCAATGATCCCTTTGCGTGCCGACCTTTGCCAGTGTTTCAGGTCCTGATCATATCTAGTCTAGCCTAGCCTGTTCTAGTTCAGAATCCCTAACCGACTAAGTACGACCCCGAACAACATCAAAGGTTTATTGGAAATCACGACCCACATCAAATCAAAGAATTTCAGGAAAGATCTGACAGAGTCCATTACACATTGCATCAACCGTTTTTTCCTCGTTAATATAAAACACCCAATCTTTAACACATTCAAGTTATTGAGTTTGAGTGGACCTGTCAGAAATAAAACCATGTTGTTCATTTGCTAATAAATTTTCCGATGTAAAAACCTATAGAGTTCCTTAAATGAGCTCCATAAAGCTTACAACATATACAGGTTAGACTTTAACGGTTCTGTAGTTTTAGCTTCAGATTTACAACTTTTGCCTTTAAAAATTAGGACAATTGTGGCCATTTTCCAGTCTAAGAGAACAGTTGCGTCGTCAAAAGACTTTTGAAAGATCATTTGCAAAGGGCCAGCAAAAAGAGTAGAGGACTTTTTAAAAAGAATAGCTGGCAAGCCGTCAAGGCCACTGCTCGAATTTACTTTCAGCTTTGGGATAGACTCAATTACATGCTTACGAGGAATAAAAAATGATGGCAATACATCGATATTATTATCATCACTGACATGTATATACTACAGGCATAGCAGCTGGCACATTATTATCTACAACATACACAGACGCAAACTGTTTACCGAATACATTAGCCATTTCCACATCATCAGAAATTTGATTGCCTACAGCACCAACTAGCACAGAAACAGAATCTGAACCATTTAGAACCCTTTTTACATGATTGTAAAAGTCCTTAGAATTCGGCTTAGCCAAAAGAGTAGATTCTTTCTGCAGAGATTCCTTAGCATAGCATAGCAGATGAACATTTTCGAGCAATGTCTTTGTATCTTTTCAGCAAAACTTCCGATAGATTAGTTTTATACGAATGAAAGGCTTTCCTTTTCTTAGAAAGAAGTATCTGTTTGTTTCGTTTCAAGTCAAAGGTCAATACTGCGTCATAAGGTCCATAATATGTGTACTTCTCGCAATAGTCAACGATTTAAGGTGGTGATTCCCTTTGGTCACATCAAGTTTGCACCATTATTAATACTCATTCATTATTTGGAGTTAAGCAGCCATTTTTATATCAAAATGTAGCTTGACATTTTCTCTTTTTAATGCGTGTCATGAAACTAATGTTGCATTCCTAAAATATTTTTAACACATTTTAGAAGAAGTATAATTTTCCAGATTTTTTGCAGACTCATGTAAATTTTTTCCCGAGACATCGGTTATATCTTACGATCCCTCCATCAAATAGCTGGGGACGATTTTTTATTTATTGAAATCGCTCTTTGTTATAGAGAAATAAGCTGAAATGTATGCATAACCTAAATGTTGTCTACTTTTTCCAAATTTGTCAAGCGATTACTTTAGCTAGAAAGCGGCAATAGGGGCAACTAAAAAATCGTCCCTAGGTACAATTTATGCTGAACACATCTGTTAAGTTGGCAATTGCATTACCGGGAACGGTTCTCCTGAGTTTATTTTCCAACGAATCTATTTCAAACCTTCAGCATACGTAGCTAGTGCTAAATGCTATCAATATGTAGAATTTGAATAATCCAGTGCTTGGCTTGCGACTTACACAAGAGGGATAAGCTGAAATCTTCAAAACGCTGTCACTCATTAACGGCTGAATGAAATTAGCTCAAATTTGGCACAGATGCGTAAATGAACATAACGCAGGGGCAATTTTTTCAGTTTTTCGATTTACTCAGTTTTGAGTATTTTATGAATATTCGAAAAGTTTGAAAGTCAATATCTCACGGAATATACGATTTAAACAAAAACTAAAAAATTGCTCCTGCGTTCCCATCAAATAAACGTGCATGCAAAATTTGAGCGAGTTTGGTCTCAACATTTATGAGAAAATCAAATTGAAAAATTTCGCACTAACCGCTTCAGTTTTTCGCAAATATTATGCTTTTAATAAGTCGCATAGTGTATTTCATGAAATAATAAACAAATCAAACACAAAAGCAACGTGAAAAGCCCTGCAGAATTCATTTCCGAACGATAGCTTTTTACATTGGCATTCGCTTTGAGAATGGTAAACGTAACTTTGTCATATATTCAACCGCCTGTAACTTTTGATTGCAACCACGTACAGGAGAGATATGCACATCGTTGTAACGGGCTTTTTATGCTCTTTAACCTAGTGCATTCGACGTTGTCGTTTGCAGCTTTAATAAAATTTCGAAATTTTAAGCCATACCGGTAGCTAGCCAAGCACGTGGTCTCCGTTACCAAACTTTTGTCAAAAGATGCCCCGCCAACCAAAGTAAGTGTAGTTGGGATTTCTTCAAAATTGAGCTATCGGTCTAAATTTTATATCTATAATCCCGATAATGCAAGGGCCACCTTAAGTAGCAGCCCTCCATGGTGAGTGCTCCACAGTCATTGAAAAAAATTGGTCGTCTTTTTGCAAAAACTACATTTTTTATGATAGAAGCCTACAGGATAGCAGTTGGAAGGCGATCATGCGATTTGTCCCTATGAGACCTTCTGATCGACGCCCTTGTTTGTTTTTACGGCTTGCGTAGTTCAAGAAATGTTGGATTATTTGATTTCTGCTAAAATGACAAGTTTTCGACGCCAAAACAGGAAAATCGGCTATATCTCACGGTAGAGAAAAGCTAGAAAGTTGCTTTAAAAAGCAAAAATATGATGATCAATGAGATCTTTCAAATGAATATAGTCATAACTGTATAGCTACTGCCAAACGTTCAGAAATTGGGAAAATCACTCTGACCGGAATTCTCGAATTTTTGAATCGGCATTGCGCGGAGTATGTTAGAACGCTAAAAGAACTTATTTCGGAAAGTTTCGCAAAATGTCATCTTGATTTACGCCGCCAAATAATGTGTGCCAAAATATGTGCCCAAAAGGAATCACCACCTTAAGCCAAAAATTTGGACATTTTTGAAAATTGTTTGCAATAGTTACCCCAAAATTTTGCATCTTTTGTGTTTGTCCATAGGTGTAACTGGGGGGGGGGGGAGGTTTGGGGGCGTGGCGCGGTGGTAACCCCCATAGTTTCCTTTGATTTTTTTACTTACCCTCCCCCAACTTTTGGCTACCACCCCGAACCCCCCCAACAATTTTTGGACCCAAAAAGTTAGCTAAATTTGGTCGAAAAATGGTCATTTTTTGAAAAAGTTTTCTAAAATTTTGACCTAAAACCGCTTTAAAACAAAAATCTTGTGTACAAAGGTTTTTGCGGACGGAGAATCGATTCCCGATATCAGTTTTTCTGCCCGACTGACCCAAGTTGCTGGGCTGGTTCCACTTTGCCGTCTGGAGGGTCATGTCGGCAACCGTTTCCTGGAGGTCCATACTAGGCTCTACTGGGGGGGGGGGGGGGGGGGGGGGGGGGGTGGCCTCTCAAAACTTTCTCTATAGGGGTTTTCTGGTGCGCCCAGCTCATTTCCGGTGTCCGTTTTGCCGTCCGACTTATCCATCTTGCTGGGCTGGTTCCACTTTGCCGTCTGGAGGGTCATGTCGGCAACCGTTTCCTGGAAGTCCATACTAGGCTCTACTTGGCCTCTCAAAACTTTCTCTATAGGGGTTTTCTGGTGCGCCCAGCTCATTTCCGGTGTTGGTTTTGCTGTACAACGCACCCATTTTGCTGGGCTGGCTCCACTTGACCGTCTGAGGTGTCAGGTCGGTAAGGGGTCAGGTGGTCCAAAATAAAATTTTTCAAAAGTGGTCAAATTTGGTTCCAAATGAAAGCCCTAAGCGAGCTGAGCGACTTTTGTCATAGAACTGCATGCTCAAAGTGGCTGTAGAGTGCTGTGGTGGGGTGGGGTGGGGACTTAGGCGATTTTAGGTCAAAAATGAAATTTTTCAAAAGTGGTCAAATTTGGTTCCAGTTGAAAGCCCTAAGCGAGCTGAGCGACTTTTGTCATAGAACTGCATGCTCAAAGTGGCTGTAGAGTGCTGTGGTGGGGTGGGGTGGGGACTTAGGCGATTTTCGGTCAAAAATGAAATTTTTCAAAAGTGGTCAAATTTGGTTGGTTGGTTGGTTCTTTTTTGCGCATACATATGTAAAAGAATGGAAAACAAGAACCAAAAATGCTCCTTCGTCGCATGTAAAATACATATGAGTACTCTCAGGCAGGTTGTACAAAAACGGAAACTAGCCTGTAAAATGCATATGAGTGGCGTTGAGGTTGTAAATTAAGGAAAACAAGTTGCAACGGCTTAACATATGAGCCTCTCCTACAACGAGGCTCATATTGGCGTCACAGTGCAGCCTTCTTAAAGATCATCAGGTCATCATATTAAGGAAAAAACGAATGAATAGACATAACATGTTAACATTGTGGTTTGAAAGAAATGGACAGAACGAAGTGAACTGCGACACCTCAAGTTGAACTGTACCTGCAAGCTGATGTTTCCCGAAACACCATGGCACCTACTATTTCCGGAAGCACTATAGTACAGTACACACCTACTGTATTCTCGGAACACTATGACACACACTACTCTCACATACGTAATGCTTTCCCCACATGGCTCTGAGTCAGAGCGCAAAGTGGCATGCCGTATAATGCGTATGCACAGTATAATGTCTTAGCGGCAAGATGTGTGAAGGACAATTTTGTAATGAAAAGCTTTATATACGTGCTATTTATATGAAGGTCAAATATCGACAAATTATATTCTGACATACGCCAATATGAGCCTCGTTGTAGGACAGGCTCATATGTTAAGCCGTTGCAACTTGTTTTCCTTAATTTACAACCTCAACGCCACTCATATGCATTTTACAGGCTAGTTTCCGTTTTTGTACAACCTGCCTGAGAGTACTCATATGTATTTTACATGCGACGAAGGAGCATTTTTGGTTCTTGTATATATATACTTTCTGTTATTTAAACCAAACTATGTTCTTTTGATTGAGCTACAGGAGGAAAAACATGCTCAGAAAAATTCATTTCCGGCAGCAAAATTAAAAAATTCTTCAACTTTGGGGGGCTCCTTTTTTGCGAAAAAAACTGCGAAATTCCGCACTTGTTTGAAAATTTTTTCGGAGCTCTGCGTAAAGTTCCCCAAAAGTTTTTGGCCGTGAGCTGAAATTTCCAGTTGTCTTAGATGAAAATTGAACGTGTTTCAGATACTTTTTGAAGAAAATTTTCAAAACATTTTCACGCCTTCGGCGTGTATATTTCTATGTACGTAGATAGCTTTCAATTTTAGCCGAGTTAGAATGCGTAGTGACAGCTATGCAATGAAATTCTTTTAGTGTTGAAAAAGTTGCCAAACCATAATTTTAAACAATTATAGCCTTTTAGCAGTTTGCCTATATTTTATGATTTTACAAAATTTTCTCAGCTTCTGGGGCTCCGCCCCAGACCCCGGCGTCTCTATTCACCATTAAGTTTATATACTTGTAAAAACACACTTACACATGCTTCGACTTTCGGAAAATAGTTATAACTTGGTTATACTACTTACTATGCGTTAAATGTTAAAAATGTTTTTAACTACACCCATATTACTAAAATTCATTAGTTATATATCTTTTAAAAACTAAAAAATAAGAATTTAGCAATTTTTTGCGAAATTCCGCAAAAAATTTTGGAGGACTGCGTAAAAGTTCGCAAAAAGTTTCGACGAAAAAAACAGGGGGCTCTGGCCCTCACACCCACCAACTGGTGTCAGTTGCGCAAATCATGTAAAGGCGGCATTTTTAATTTTCTATTATCTTAAAAATTGTTAATTTAAGGTGCTGGTATCCTTTTGTGCAGTGCTTTTGTCGTGACTTTTCGAAACGCTGTAACTTTCGCAATTTTGGGAGTTGGAAATAGCTTTATACATCGTTTTAAAGCTCATAATCTGTACATTAACATGAGCTTAAGAAACTAGCAAAATTGGCAAAAAATAGCAAAAAATTGCCGACATGCTGACATCTGACAGACTGAATATAGACCAAAAATTTTTGAACATCGATTTCTCAAAACTGTGGAATCGGCCAAAAATTCTTCTTGTGCCATGATATGAAGGACATGTGGGCCGAGGGACTTTTTTTGGATTTGGCTCAGCAAGTCTCAATACTCCAGAAAATCCGGCAAATGCGCGATGACACGAAATTTCGCAACTTTCTATTCAGTTTTCTCACACCTGGAGCTGTTTTAGCTCAAACCAAGAAAAATGTCCCTCCGCAATAGGGCGAATTTTCATTCAGCCAAAAATCACGCGAATCCATTGGGTAGTTTTTGAGAAATCAATGTTCAAAACAAAATAATCGCAATTTTGCCAAACTGGTTTTTCGGTGAATTCTCCAGCTTAAAGCAACGAACTCCAGCGAATAGGTATTGATAAAATGCGCAATTCGACGGTGTATCGTTTGAGTATAAATCAGCCAAAATTGTCTGTAAGATTTGGCAGTAATTTTGAAAAAACCGATTTCTTCAAAAATGGCCATTTTTTGACCCCAAAAGTAGTTTTTGGCTTGTACTGCCTTAACCACTAGAGGTAGCTCAAAAGTTGTAAAAGCAAAAATGTTCATTTTGGTGCCCTCTTTCCAG
Organism: Trissonchulus latispiculum; assembly: GCA_030248195.1. NCBI lineage: Eukaryota > Metazoa > Nematoda > Enoplea > Enoplida > Ironidae > Trissonchulus > Trissonchulus latispiculum. The sequence goes on from JASAND010015853.1 coordinate 30,349, forward strand.
CCATAACAACCAATCCTGTGTAGCGACTATGTACTGAGAGAATAAGGGCGAAAACCAAAACTTTCTTATCTTTGCACCTAAAAATCCGGGACTGGTCCCAGAATGTTAAAGAGCACGAAAATAATGTATTTGGAAAGTTTCATCCACTGTCATGAAGAATTGAAGATTGTGGGGTCGAATTTACACAAAGCGATACCAGCACCTTAAAGCCCGAACTAAGCTAACGTAATAAATGCTTGCGGTTCCCTTTTTAACGGCCACAGTTAAGTCTGAAAAATTTAGGCTTGCCCCCCCTGAAATTTTTTTCTGGCTAGTGCACATGATTGTACATGTCTTGGCTTGGTTAGAGCTAGCAACCCAAGAACAGTGTGTTACATGCTTTTGATGTTTCAGGCCCACTCCAGGCAGGTAAGAGGTTTGGACTTTTCCGAAGACAGATGGAGGAGCGGGGATTGGAGTCTGGACTCCCCTCTCCCCCGTCCTTCCTCTGTCTCCTCGCTGTCCTTCCACTTCGATCAGAGCCCGGAGAGTGGGGAACTGCTGCTGGAGGAAATTATATCGGACTTCCCTCCGTCGGGGGACATCGAGGGCTCTGGGTTCCGTCTGATTGATCTGGACGAGATCGGAGGTCTGGGGGACATTTCCTTGGGATCTGGTCCTGAGGATCCCGTCTGCTCTCTGCTCTCCGTGTCCCCCTCGGTGTCTGGAGGCGCCACCTCGACCACGACTCTGGCCACTCAGACGACTGACTCACAGCTCTGTCTCAATCCGTCCCATCGTCGTCGATTGGGAGGAAGGACAGTCCCATCCGGATCCGGACCAGCTTCCCAATTTCCAGATGAGGGTTCGACTTCCGAGGGCGAGGAGAATGAGGATGATCCAGTCATCGGGGGCGGGAGGTGTCACTGGGAAGGGTGTCGGCAGCGGTTGCTCTCTCCCAGACGTGTGGGTCAGCATGTGGCTCAGGCCCACGTCCGACAGGGAGACCACCTCTCCGACTCACTCTTCCGCTGTCGCTGGACTGGGTGTCATCGGAATGGCAAACCATTTCCCAAAAGGTTGGTTCTTGATTGACGCTGGAGCTACTTCAGTAACTTCACGGGCCAATGTTATCAACGTCTACCCGGGTTAAGGGGGGGGGGCTACGAAGGGGTTGGCACGACATCGTCGGAGAGAGCTACTTTTCCCCCCAACGTTAGCCAACATATCAAAGTAAAAGAGTTTAGGGTGGGCAACAATATGTCTCATATACACCGTTTTTGGCAGGACGCCAAAGTACAAGTTTTGGTGGGAAAAATGGGATTTTTCAAAAAGATTTTTTCAGCTCTGGTGGATCAACGGTTTGACTAATTCTGAAACTTTTAGCCATAGATGTTATCCGTTACTAGTGCTAAATATTAAAAGTATTCCGGCTTTCGAGCGTTGCTTCCTTCTTTAGCTATAACAGCGCAAAGCTTGAAATTTGGCGAAAAGTTGCGATGTGACCGTGGGCCGTTTTCGATCTAATAAAATTGACAGCCCCTAGCCTACCCCAGATTTTTAGCAAATATTAGGCTCTAATAGGGGCAAACTGTCTGTCAGTTTCGAGGAATTTGGACTTCTGGTTAGTGTGCTAGCAAACTTTGTTAAGAAATAACCCTTATTGAAAAGCCTGAACGGCCTGAAAAGCTATCTAAGCGCAGTAAAAATGGGGTCAAAAAATTTTTGTCTCCGATTTCGCCGAAATGGTGCTTATAGGGGTTATTTGACCTGCTGAATCCGAATATAAAATCGGTTTTTCGATATGACGCTTCCTTCGTTCAGTATGCGCTTACAACTGTCTTAGAGCTTTTTGGAGCGATAGCCATCCATACTTCGAGAAATCAATCTGGCATTTCAAAACACTTAAGCGAGGTTTAGTGACCTAGCTTTCTGCATATATTGGTACACTCACAGGCCTGTAATGCGCAAAGTTTCAGCCGATTCTGCCAGTGTAATTTGTAGTAACTGGCTCACATCTTCGAAATGGCACCAAATAACAGCGACAATATCGATAATGTAATCTAGCACTGCGAAACGCAGGGATTGACGAAATCACGTCATTTTTACATAAGTTAAGACAGATACTTGGAGTATTAATTGGAGCAAAGTTGGGTTCATGTGGTAAACCACAGCTCATTAGACGTTAGTTAACCTCCACCCCTATAGACCTACAACACCCAATTTTTCGCACTTTGATTGTATCTCACAGAAAAGTATACATTGATCGAAGGATTATTTTATCATAGGGGTCGCGGTAGCGACCCCTATAATATGAGTGAAAATGGTCGAATGACCGTATAAAACAAGGCTGCGCAGAGGCTGCACAGATTCCTGCGCAGATTATGTGCGCAAAAAATTGTACGTGTCGAGTTTAGTATATTTGCCAAGTTTCATCCCCGTACCACTTTCCGTAAAAAAGTTGCGCCAAAAATCGCTTACGAAAATTGTGTTTTTTCTTTTTTTCCGGTTTCTCGCTTTTGATGTCTCATAAGGGGTTTTGTAGCTTGAATAACTACAGATAGAAAAAATTTTGCCTATGAAACCCATATATATTCTTGTAGTACAAATCGAAAATAAGAAAATAAGCTAGTTTTTATGCCTCCCGGGCCCGGAAAAAATTTTTGGCTGGGGGCCAAAGTCGGCCAAAACGCTAAAATGGCCAAAAAGTATGCTTCAAAGGCGCCTTAATAAGTCAGACTGGGCTATATATGGGGCAATACTGACTATATGGTTAAACAGTACACATATCGGGGTCGTTCAAATGCTATATGATTTTCCGTCTTTTTGCGTAATTTTTCGGTACTGGCCGGCCAAAGTTGGTGAATTTTGGGTCGAACTTAGAACTTAATTTTTTCGCTTATTTTGCTACATTTCCATACAAAGGTTTTTTGGGACGGAGAATCGATTCCCGCTAGCAGTTTTGCTGCCCGAGTAACCCAAGTTGCTGGGCTGGTTCCACTTGACCGTCTGAGGGGTCAAGTCGGTAACCGCTTCCCGGAGGTCCATAGTAGGCTTTACTTAGCCTCTCCAAACTTTGTCTATAGGGGTTTTCTGGTGCGCCCAGCTCATTCCTGGCATCTCTTTTGCCGTCGGACCCACCCATCTTGCTGTGCTTGTTCCACTTTGCCATCTGAAGGGTCAGGTAGGTGGGAGGTCATGTGGTCCAAAATGAAGTTTTTCAAAAGTGGTCAAATTTGGTACCAAATGAAAGCCCTAAGCGAGCTGAGCAACTTTTGTCATAGAACTGCATGCTCAAAGTGGCTGTAGAGTGCTGTGGTGGGGTGGGGTGGGGACTTAGGCGATTTTGGGTCAAAACTAAAATTTTTCAAAAGTGGTCAAATTTGGCATCAAATGAAAGCCCTACGCGAGCTGAGCAACTTTTGCCATAGAACTGTATGCTCAAAGTGGCTGTAGAGTGCTGTGGTGGGGTGGGGTGGGGTGGGACTTAGGTGATTTTGGGTCAAAACTAAAATTTTCCAAAAGTGGTCAAATTTGGTATCAAATGAAAGCCCTCAGCGAGCTGAGCAACTTTTGTCATAGAACTGCATGCTCAAAGTGGCTGTAGAGTGCTGTGGTGGGGTGGGGTGGGACTTAGGTGATTTTGGGTCAAAACTAAAATTTTCCAAAAGTGGTCAAATTTGGTATCAAATGAAAGCCCTCAGCGAGCTGAGCAACTTTTGTCATAGAACTGCATGCTCAAAGTGGCTGTAGAGTGCTGTGGTGGGGCGGGGTGGAGGACTTAGAGAATATGAGCCTCGTTGTAGGACAGAGTTGCAACTTGTTTTCCTTAATTTACAACCTCCCTACGGAACTCATAATATGTATTTTACAGGCTAGTTTTTGCTATGTACAACCTGCCTAAGAAGACTCATATGTATTTTACATGCGACGAAGGAGCACTTTTTGTTCTTGTACAATATCAAAGCGCTATATGTCAGAACTATTTCTGGAACATTTGGGTACCGTACCTTGCCCATAGCGATCAGGGCTAGGCGAAGTTTCTGTACTTGCCATGTAGAGCTTTGGACCGACAACACCAACTTCTGATGGCTCCACAGGACGCTGTGCTGCATGGAATTCTTTCAAACTTTAAACTATTTTACACTAAACCTTAATACTATTATGTGGCAAAAGACTAGCTAGCTTTTCCAACAACGAACTTTTAGTGAAATTCGTAGCCCCCCCTTAACTCGCTAACCCGGGTTTACTCGCCTATTTTTAACACATCAAGCCGGGTTAGCGACTTAAGGGGGGGGGGTCCATTTTTTGGTCATTTTTTCGACTTTCTCCGATCTCGCTAATTTTTATATTTGTCAGTCAAAGTTGTCACTTTTTCACGTGTGCCAGAGAAATCTCACGAATGGCAAAATGGATCCTTTCAAGCTTTATATCAAATTAATTCCATGATTCCGAACTGTGATTTGTAGGAATCAGAATTTTAAATTAGGCCTTTAAAAATGTTAATGAATTTTTGAAGTATTAAAATTAATTTACGCTTAAAACTCTGATTCCTACAAATCACAGTTCAGAATCATGGAATTGATTTGATATAAAGCTTGAACGGATCCATTTTGCCATTCGTGAGATTTTTCCGGCACACGTGAAAAAGTGACAACTTTTCTAATTTCCTATATTTAACACATGAAATCTCAAGTTCGAGGTGAATTTACTCAATAACCGTAAGACTTACAACTTTAATTTTAAAAACTCGTTAAAATATATATACCGTTTGGACAATAAAATATGTAAAATCATCAGCGAGATCGGACAAAGTCGAAAGAATGACCAAAAAAATGGACACCCCCCTTTAACCCGGGTTTACACGTTGATAACATCGGCCTCAGAAGTATATACTATGTAACTGCGAAAACAGTTCATTCCTATGGTTCGCTCATTAGTCAGTTGCATCCATGTTGCATTAGCTACGTACTTCACAACCATGTACCTGCGAGCAAAAACTGGAAATCTAATGTGTTGGGATGTTCCTTTTCGTTCTATTTGTTTATTACCCACCATCCAGAGCTTTTTGTAGCTAAACCTACGTTTCTTTTTCCATGGCGATGAACGTTTTGGAAATGCAACAGGAATAGATTCGTAGGCTACTTATTTTTAGGAATGATTAGTCTTTTATTTTTGTGTTAATGTGTTGTGTTTTTGTTGCGTTTAGATGTCTCCTGTTGGCCCACGTTCGCTGTCACACCCGAGAGCGCCCCTTCGTCTGTCCCCAGTGCCAGCGCTCTTTCCGGACGAAGGAACTCCTCACTATCCATGCTCGCACTCATTCAGGTAGCCTCACATCAATACTCTTATATGCATAATTTGCTTGATTTTGAGATTTTGTTTATTGCTCAAAATCTGATGTCTAATGGCAGGCAGTAGACAGTAGAATCTGTTGGCTTGTGGTATTTGTGTATCTAATTTGTCACAATTGACAAAAAAAGCCACTCTTCTAAGTACCCATTCAATGGAGGAAATGACGAATTGCAGGAAAAAATCATACAGAACTGGAAACCAAGAATCGTCAATGTTCGGAATGTCAAAACACTAGTTGGAGGCTCGGGGGGGGGTTGTTACTTTACTATTCACCGAAGTAAACCCGCTAGTATTTTTGTGATTGTTCTGTGCACTACGTCTTTTAAGGTGAGTCTACTGTTTTCGTGTGATTTCAGGAGTGAAGCCCTATCTGTGTGCCAGATGCGGGCGGAGCTTTATTTCCACTGGGGCCAGATGCAAGCATGCGTGCGCATAGCAGGGACACCTTTTTCCTATGGGTACCGTAGACGTCCCTTCCCAATGAGTCGAGAGGGTGTGTTTGGTTGAGCCTCAGTGGAGCGACTGGACGTTCTGGACGTTCGTGGACGCCAACGGTGTCCCATTGGGTTCGCAATGAAAGGGGGGCGGCCCTGCTTGACCCTGGAGCGCTGATTTCCTTACTACTAACCCTAATGGACAACTACATCTCGAAGGCACTGCAGTCTCATGAATTCCTTTGGAACTACACAATCTGTGAACGTGATTTAATGTTGTTTTCGTGCTAAATTGAATATTGTTTGTGGATAAGTTGTATTGCTGAAATGAATTAAAATGAATTGATTCAGGCTATGCGTTCAGTTTGATACAATATTATGGATGGTTGCTGTCTCCCTTAATGAGTCTCGGTGCAAGATCACATCTGCAAACTGCTGCTATGAGCTCGTGAGAAGTTTTTGTTTGAGTTGGACTTGACGGACCGCACATAAGAGGGATAGAAATAGGAACTTGTACTTACTCTTGTCAAATAAGAAGAAGTCATAATTGTGCAGGTGAACTGAATTAATGTGCAGTTTCGGAGAGGAAATCCCGAGTATAGGGGCTCCTGTGTGACTAGGCCACGACTTTCGAATTTCTGCCGTTCAGTGGAATTAGCCAGCGCGTCAATTAAAATTGTGCGTTTTTGCCATTCGACGGGGTGCTTTTACTGGAATACCTGTCCGTGGCTAAGCTTCTGCGGGCCAAGGATGGACAGAAGTCAAGTGGTGCGGATCCACCTGAGGTGTCTGACTGATAGTCCTGGACTGAGAAACACGTCCGGCCCGCCTACCGTATTATGCCAAACAGTGGTCCACCCAATAAAACACCCATGGGCGTTTTTTCGGGGGGTGGGCGCTTTTTAGTGATGTTTCAGTCACTGAAACTTAAACTGAAACTAGGTTTCAGTTTGTACAGATTTCAGTTTCAGTCACTGAAACTATTTTGAGAAGAATGGCTGTAAAAGAGGAGGCTGAATAAACATTAAATTGTGCTTTATATTAACTCAGAGAGCTGGAAACCGTTGTTTTTAAAGTGAACTGGAACGGAAATTATTTTACGTTGCCGACTGAAACTGAAACAATTTTGGTCCGCCGACTGAAACCGAAACTGAAACTGAAATGATTTCGAACCACCGACTGAAACTGAAACTAAAATCGGCTACTGAAACAACACTAGCACTTTTTTGGATTTCTCAATGCTCGCTTTCATGCCTTTGCAAAGTAAATGCCGTGAATAAAGTTGTGGCTGTTTAAGCTGTTTCAAGGCTAAGAATGTTGTTTAGATAGACATGTGAGCAACTGATGCTTACTGCGTAGCTTGTTGTCCTCATCAAAAATTGGCAAATGAGTATTTGTAAGACGGTTTCCGAAATATAGCTATTGGGCGTTTTTTCGGGGGGGTGGGCGCTTTTTTGGATTACAAAAATCAAATCCGAACTTGCCGATTCCGAAACAACGCCCATGAGCCACTGTTTGGCATAATACGGTAGTGATGCTAACCGGCCGGGTCAGACAGTTTTAATCTATTTTTGGTGAATTTTGCAACAATATTTGCACTTAAATTATGCATACAGGTTAACAGATAGGATCGCGAATTGTCCTGGTTCATGCGACCTGTCGGCTGTTTTTAGCCGGACCGGCCAGATTGTACTGTCTGGGTAGGGCAGCCGGTTTAAATTATGGGTTTTCTTTTTAGTTATGGGACCTTCAATGATCCACCGCACTAATGGGTGTAGAGGTGGCACTAGGGAGACACCGGCCCACTCATGTGCCTAAAGGGAGGCCCTGCTCGAAGCCCGCTTACCTTCCTGCAAATTTTGCTGGCGGAGAGCTTTAAGCCCTGACTGGTTCATACCTTTCCGCTTGTCCGTTTGAGTTGTTTATTCATAGTTTTCCTATTGTCCATAAGGAATAAATAATACAAAAGATTATAAACGAAAGAAAGAAGGATGTCACTACAGCACTTCCGACCCGAAAAATTCGGGCCTGCGGTGGGGATCGAACCCACAACTTTTGGCTGTCTAGGCCAACGCTCTACCGATTGAGCCACCCAGGCACAATCCCGAGAAATTCACGTGAGGTTTGTATCGTATAATTTTGTTACAACACGTGAATTGCCTCGCGGCCTCCCAGCCCATAACGCCGCGTCCACATACAACAGTGTAATACATCTGCCGTCCGAATCTAAATGTCCGTTTACACTTCAATACTGCTCTACTTTTCCGGTTGTCCGTAAGCAACAAGTATGAATCGGTTCCTAAAAGCAAACCAGATAAACGGCCAAACGTACAAACGGAAAGCTAGGTATGAACTGATCTGTGAATTCAGCAAAACAGACAAACGGAAATTCGGAGAAACAGACAAATGGACAAGCGGAAAATAGGTATGGGCCGGGCTTAACAGTTTCCCCAATTGTGAAAAGTTTTAATTAATCAGTTTCAACCTTATGCTTAAAAGGCCTAGCTTACTTTATTCTACTGTAGCTAACTTTGCGGACTCCATTTTGGATAAACCTGAAAATGTTGGAGATTTTGGAAATTAAAAGCTAGGAGCAATTTTGAAAGATTTTCATCTCTTTTAGTTAGGTTCTTTATTTTACTTGGGCTAAGGGTGGGATGTCAACCAAATGTAAGATTAAGAAAACGTTATCTGAAAACATATATAAAACTTTCTCAATTTTGTTATCGAAGAATTAAAGCCACTTAGCTACGATACGAGTACCCAGAATTTGATAGACGTTTAGAATTATTGGTCAATTTTTAAAACTGTTCGTAGCGTTAATTTTACAAAATCGTTATTTTTGCATTATTTAATTTTAAACGTCTATTTATAGTTTTCATTTCTGATGGTCTAGTAAGCATATATGCGCAAGGGGTGTTCTGAGGGTGCACCAGGAATATACACCATAATTTTTGCGGGACCGCCAGCACGCAAGCAAAATCAGGGGGACGCGCTGAGCGAGCAAAGCGAGCACTGCTTATAATGTCAAATTTGCGCAAGACAGCACCAATTACTCAGAGAACCCTGGCTTATCACTAGTGGGGGGCGCCCCCCCCCCCCCATTTGGCGACCTCCCCCCATTCGAGGAGCCCCCCTCATACTTTCTGACCTTCCCCCATGATCCCAAAAATTGCCAAATTTTACCATTTTACTCTAAATTTTCAAAACATTTTCGGCTTTTCCTGATTTTTGACTAAATTTTCGCTATTTTAGTTTTAAGAACACCTAAAATTAGTCAGTTTTTAGCGATTTTTAGCAGTTTGTACAGAAAAACCCCAAAAAATTCGAAAAATTGTCTAAAAAATCCCCCATCGATGGGGGCCCCATGAAGCCCCCCATAGAAAATTGCCAAGGGATAAGCCAGAAACCTAGTTCTAATTTAAAAGAATTATGTCCCTACCTCAATTGTACAACAACGGTTAAGTTTCAGAAAGCACATTGCAGTCAATGATATGAGTAAAAAGAAAGGCAGTGATCGGATTCCTTCGGGATGTGGGGCGCCTTATGCGACCCAATCTAATTGAAGACGACTCAATGATCCAGGAAGCAGAAGAAGAACCGGTACTGCCGGGTTGCCCTTCCTCTAATTTTATCGACCCGTCTTATTCGCCTAAAGTTGTACACCGACGAAATAATTTTTACATATATATGTAATATGCCTATTATTTGATACTTTTAGTAGTATTGTATTGATGGCCTCTCGTGTGACTGCCTACTTTCGTGCCTACACGTTCAAGGACTGGCAGAACTACTTCCTGAGCACCCATTTCTGGGGCCCGGTGGCCAACTGGGGTCTTCCTCTGGCGGCCCTCGCCGATGTGAAGAAGGACCCGTCCTTCATCAGCGGGAAGATGACCACGGCCCTTGCCATCTACTCCGCCCTGTTCATGCGGTTCGCCTGGGTCGTCCAGCCCCGGAACCTCCTCCTCCTTGCCTGTCACACCACAAACGAAACCGCTCAACTCGTCCAGGGTGCTCGATTTCTCAACTACTACTATCTGGGTGGGGCGGAGAAGGCCAGACTGGAGCGCCCTCCAGCGGATACGCCGGCTGCTGCCCAAGTGAAAGGTAGTAGAGAGGAGGAGTCGCCGTGGCGGCGCTGGTCGTGGGTTAGTCCAAAAGACAAAGAAAGGTCGTCGGCGCGATCTGAACAGGAACAACTTGTAGTGACACCTGACAGTTTGGCAGAAGAAGGGTAATAGATACCCCAATTCTCCTTATTTCGAATTTCCGTCTAAAGAGGTCCCAAAAGGGCTCATAAGTTCTTACAAAAACAGTCTTTCATCATAAAGCCCTTTTATTTGCTATCTGTTAGTCTTCGGTCGGTTTTCTCGAAAACACCTAAACGATTTTGCTTGCTTTGCTTCAGCCTCAGAACAAAAGGCTGCATATACTAAATCTGGGCTTATTCTACTGGTGGGGGGGCGGGAGAACCCACATCAACACCCTCCCTCCCAAAATCGTTCCCCAAATGTCTCCCCCAAGAAAAGTGGGTGCCCCTTTTGGTACCAGCTTTTGCCCCCAAAAAATCGCTCAGAAAGCCAAATTTTCACAAATTTTCCTGCTTAGCCGGAGAATTGTAATAGATTTTTGCCTAGTTAAGCACTAAATCAGCTTATTTTTGACGATTACTATAAAACAGCGCAATTTTTAGCATGTTTTTTGGAGAATTTTGAAAAATCCCCCCCCCCCCAATGACTGCCCCCCGAGTGCCCCTCAAAGAGCCCCCAAGAAAGTTCCCTAGAGTAAGCCCAGCGTAAATGCTGTCATTTTTCGCTAGTTTTTACTGGCTGCGCACGCCTGTAAATGCCCAAATTTTCCGAAAGCTATTAACTCCCTATTCTGAGCGAGGTGAACCGTGAACGATCGATACGAAGTGAATCTATGCTTACTCCGTTGGCATTTTTTCGTTGACGGGGGTCCTCCATTTTTCGGAGCCTCCGCTTCCCCTCACCCCCCACTTTGAAGCATGCCCCCACTTACTTTTTTGGTCATCCCCCAAAAGTGTCGAAAAATAAATTTTGCAAGGTCAAATTTTCAAAAATTATTGCTATTTTATAGACTTATAAGCTTACTTAAAACAGCGAGTTTCCATTTGTATCTTTTCGAGAATAATGTAGGTATATATCTATACTTTGCTGCCTTGGCCTTTCCCTCGCTCCCCAAGGTTCCAAATTCTAAAAAATGCCAGCCATGTATTATTGTCTTCTACTGAATAATCCACCTATTATTCTGGGCTTATTCTACTGGGGGGGGGGTGGGGCCCCCCCCGTAAACACCCTTCCCCTCCCAAAAATCGTTCCCCCCCCCAAAAATCGCCCCCCCCCAAAAAAGTGGGTGCCCCTTTTAGTACCAACTTTTGCCCTGAAAAAATCGCTTAGAAGGCCAAATTTTCAAAAATTTTCCGGCTTCGCCGGAGATTTTTAGTCGATTTTTGCCTATTTAAGCACTAAATCCGCTTATTTTTGGCGATTGCTATAAAAATTGCGCAATTTTTAGCATGTTTTTAGAAAAATTTTGAAAAATTTTCGCCCCCCCCAAAAATGACTCGCCCCCCGAGGGGCCCCCCCAAAGAGCCCCCCCCCCAAGAAAAAATCCCTAGAATAAGCCCAGTTATACAACTCTTGCACTTTTCCTATGTAAAGACTGTGCATATAAATCAGATAATGCACAGTGCAGCGTGCGTATAACTGAGTTATACGCACCTTGCACGCTGGGAAGCTGGTTCCAAATCTAAATTGCTGTAGCATACAGTTGCCTGCATGCTACAGCAGTGTGTACAGCAGAGCTCCAACTTAGACAGCTCTGCTGCACACCAAAAAGTAGGCCTCCCAGCCATGGCAAGG
>JASAND010015855.1:0-10958 GCA_030248195.1 Trissonchulus latispiculum
AGAAAGAGTTCGTTGAATGTTGGAATGCCTGGCAAATTTTGTCCAAAATAATTTTTGAAAAACTCCTTGATGTCCTTAGATTTAGAAGCTGTTTGTGAAACAACATTCTTCTAGCTTTAATTCTACGTGTATAATAACTTTAGCAGCTCATAGCGCACTAATTCCACTGTGAGGAAGTCTGCAGTTTCTCTAGGTTTTAGTGGAAACTTAGCTTATGAATGTATAGACTCTACTTGAAAGCCAAAACTCGACCTTTCGAAAATTGATGCACTTTGCTGCTAAAACCTTAACCTTAAGCAAGTGAAGCTGTTTTAATAGCAACAGTATTAGATACAACACAAGGCACGAGTATTACAGTGTCACAAGATGTCAACGTTAATAAACGATTCAGTATCAACGCTGAAACCTTGGATAATTTCCGCTTTTCTGTGATATCTTTAACTCTAAGCACTGCCTATAAAGTCTGACTTAAATCTAAAGCTGACCTTAACCTAAGTTTCGGCATTTGTAATAACGCTGGGGCACAAAGAATTTGGCTGCAGGAGTTTCTTCTTGTCTCTGGGGATATGGGAGATCCTGAACTTTGACGTGAGCGTGAAGCGCATATAGGAACTAAGTTCCTTTTCAAAAACATTAAGGAAACCCGGCAAAAAAGGTTCTTCTAAGCCGCCAACTTTGAATAGATAGTGCCCGCCTAGTGCAGTGAGCACAGAAACGACGGTTGTGGTCACAAGGATTTTCAGTATCTGATTTTCACATTTGCCATTTTCGCAGAAGGCGTAGATTGCAGCTGCAAGCGTAGATCCCCAAATTGCAAGGCCAATAGCAAATCCGACTGCATATCGCAGACTCCTACAATAACAGTTTGGATTATTCATGGAGATTTCAAAATCTGATGATTTTGGTACACCTTGCCAAATATTATAGCACTGCTTAACGAAATGGTGGGCCAGTCCACTATTTTACTAAGGATTAGAGAGATTGTATTAAAGAGATTAACTCAAACAAATTAAAATTAGTTTTATCAAGAGTACATAATATAAGAGTGTGACAGCTGGCAAGCTTTCTGTTATCCGAGCAAAAACTATGCTCTGTTCGCTAACCGCCTACCCCCTCCCCAAATTGGACGCCAGTGAACAAAGTAAATTCACCCGCTATGTTAGTGTTCTAAAGTTCAAAACGAACACAAATTACACTTACAAGCTGCTTGAGGTTTTGAGCTTAAGCACATAAACATAGATCGAGTGAGCGACCCCCGTTTCGGTACTGTACCCATATTGGGGCAGCGTGAGAGGCGTCAATTTGAGGATGGGGTAAGCCGATAGCGAACATTGTAGCATGGTTTTGGTTCTGACTGCATAGAGCGTGGCGCTTGTCATACTCTTATACATTTATGTGCTCTTGGTTTTATTAGTTAAAAATTAATTATAAACTCAACAAAAATTTAATAGTTATTTTACAATGGCCGGAACGAACACAATCTAACTCGTTTAATCGGAGTTAGTTTAAGAACTGTATGAATGCAGGAGCAGGAGGCACTTGTTATCAACATCGGTAATGCCAACAACTCGTTTAGTTGAACCGTTATCTGCTGAAATAATGCTCAGTTACTGACGTTGTGTTATGCTTAATTTTTTTTTCCCAATGTGCCACACCCCAGTTGCTTTCGCGATGAGGGGTAGTGCCATACCAATTTTGTGCTGGGTCCACGATATGGCACTGAATAATTGCATATCGCAATTATCCGAGGCATAGGCAAGGCTACTGCCGGGGCAGAAGTGGCCACGCTGCTTTCACCGCATCGTGGACACCCGTTAGCTCCATTCAAAGGGGTTTCCCCCCTTGACTGGCCAACTCCTTGAAAAACTCGGATAAGTACTAATACAATTAGGGGGGATGTTTTGGCACCGAGGTACCATTCCTATAATAATCAATTTCCTGTTGTCGGCAGACAACAGAGCACTTTGAGTTGCGAGATTTGCTTGAAAGTTACTTATTGTTAAATTTCATTGGCGGATCCGTAGGATCCAAAATTTCGTGTTTGCGGCCGATTGGTGCAGATGCTACCTTCTCACATCTGATCAGCCTAATTTAAGGGCGTTTACTATTTCCACATTTCTGTGTTAGTGAAACAAATCTAAATTAGTCATATTTTTATAAATTATTAGTTTACCAAATAATAATAATATAGTGACAGTAGACCCAGGGGGACCTTTTCCACCCCCTAAGCCTAGTGTCAATATTCTATCCTACCTTAAGGTGACGTATTTAAACTTTATCCTATCAGCTTCTAACACTGTAGAAATTAAAAATATTTATTAGCTAAGATAATTTAATAGCTAATCAAGAAAGCAGTTTACACACAAATTCAACTTAGCTGTGGCACTGATTATTGCATAGGGACACAGAAAATCCTCCAAACTTCCACATGTATCTCTGTCTGCGCCTGATAACCCCTGGCGCAGGAGGGGTCCTTGCGTCACTCAGTAGACGAAGCCCAAGATTTGCTGCAGCGGATTCGGACACCTAGACATATTAGAAGAAAGCGCAGTATCTTGGGACCACTTAAAGTGTCAAGTCTATATGGGAAAGCAACGCCTGCCTGAAGATTTAATTAGTTTGCTCTAATCGCTGCTACTGTATCTATTATACGTTGACTACTTCTTAAATTGCCCATCTCCTGACTTAGCATCTCTACACACAACTACCAACCATTTTCTAAGCCCCAATGGCCAAACTTTCTGACAAACTATTCTTACTTGAGTTAACTTCAACCAAATAACTTCTGGTAAATTTAAGTTTGTCCAAAAGGGACCTTCCCACCAAGAGTAAAATTATTTTACTTCATGTTTTAGGTAGATAAGAATGACTGCTAATTGTCACAATAGAGACCCCCAAAGTTAATCAATTACATAAATTACATAAATTACAAAAGGAAATTCTAAACTTAACTTTTAAGGCAGCCACTCCTCGTGAAGTCGTAGATGAGATCCTTATGCTTAATTAGGTACTGTCTGTGTGAAATAGTGGCTCTTATGCTACACTTATACAAAGACAAGGCTTTTTGCTATAAACTATAGCAAGGTTCACAAAAAAATCAAAAATCGAATTTTTGCTGGCAATTTCGCAAATGAAGTCCGATCGAAAAACTTTTGGTACGTATGGAACGGTAGTGACCCCCTCTACATATGGTGCAAATTTCATGCCGGTAGCCCTCGTGTAGCGTGAGTAATGAAAAATTTTTGTGATTTTTTTTTGTGAACGAATTCACAAAAAAAATCACTCGTTCACAAAAAAAAAATCACCACCGGATCTGATCTCAGGATATAGCTAGGAAATTTTTCTTTTCATGCATAAATAGAGCATAGTCCATAGTGTTATTACGTAAAAAAATTTGGACCCCCAAGTTTTTTTGAACAGGCTGAACTTCGAATTTTGGTTCTCGGCCCCCGGGTCCAAAGTGGCTACTGTAAGGGAAGTAGGCATAGGAAAGATTGATAAGCCTGCAATGGGAGTTCAGCTGATGGTCCCGTGGTGTAGTGGTTTAGCATGTCTGACTCTAGAGCAGAAGGGCCGTGGTTCGATCCCCGGCGGGACCAATTCTTTACTTTCAATGGTGAGTAAAAAGCTGAATCTCCCTCTTCCCTTCTCTCTTCTAGGTCCTGGTTTCGTGGGTACAAGGGTGCCTGACGCCTCCCGTTCGGGCTTGTCCTTGGTTTCTTCCTGATCCGCCAGCCCTGGTAGAAGCGCTACATGTGGCGAGGCTGCCTCAGGACCCGGATTGGACTCCTGTCTCCGGTCCCCCAGTAGTTGCTTCTGGTTGGTTGGATCTAAAGGGGTCTGGAACGTGTGTCGGGGGAGCACGGATCCCTTGGGCTCAGAATGCCCTGCGCTGGATGCGCTCTCGGTTCGATTCCGAGTTGAGTAAGCCGCGGGACGCGTCTTAAAGGAAACCCGGGGGAGATGTAAGGGAAGTAGGCATAGGAAAGATTGATAAGCCTGCAATGGGAGTTCAGCTGATGGTCCCGTGGTGTAGTGGTTTAGCATGTCTGACTCTAGAGCAGAAGGGCCGTGGTTCGATCCCCGGCGGGACCAATTCTTTACTTTCAATGGTGAGTAAAAAGCTGAATCTCCCTCTTCCCTTCTCTCTTCTAGGTCCTGGTTTCGTGGGTACAAGGGTGCCTGACGCCTCCCGTTCGGGCTTGTCCTTGGTTTCTTCCTGATCCGCCAGCCCTGGTAGAAGCGCTACATGTGGCGCGATGTAAGGGAAGTAGGCATAGGAAAGATTGATAAGCCTGCAATGGGAGTTCAGCTGATGGTCCCGTGGTGTAGTGGTTTAGCATGTCTGACTCTAGAGCAGAAGGGCCGTGGTTCGATCCCCGGCGGGACCAATTCTTTACTTTCAATGGTGAGTAAAAAGCTGAATCTCCCTCTTCCCTTCTCTCTTCTAGGTCCTGGTTTCGTGGGTACAAGGGTGCCTGACGCCTCCCGTTCGGGCTTGTCCTTGGTTTCTTCCTGATCCGCCAGCCCTGGTAGAAGCGCTACATGTAGCATAGGAAAGACCCAGACCAATGTGCTTGACCTTTATTATTGATACCAGGAAGCTAGGAATCCACTTATTTTGTGTTCTATTGCTCTAGTAAGCACAGAACAAACAATTTGGCGGAGTAATTTCGTATCTGGAATGGTCACGTGACTTGGCCTAGGGTCACGTGACCTGGGTCGGGGTCACGTGACTGACCAAAAATTTTATTTCAAGGTCCCAGAAGCCTAAAAACTCGCCTATATAGGTTTTTCGGTGCGTAGAATTCAAATTTGACATTAGTTTTTAGGTAGCCTTTGCCCAGATAGGTGATCCTGACCACCCCCTGGGTCCGGAGGGTCCGGGCCGGGTCCATCGGCCGGACAGTCTGCCAGAAGGGGGTTGAGGTACCTAACACATGCTCTATATAGGTTTTCCGGGTGGCTGAGCTCGAATTTGGCATTAGTTTTACCCTAGCGGTTGCCCCAGAGGCATTTTACAAAAAGTTGATAGTGATTTTTCTTTTGTGAACTTGTTCACAAAAAAATCACCCACTGGTGGCGAACCCAGAGGACCTGGCAGGGAATCCAATATATGGTTGGATAGCCTAGAGCATGTCACATGCATAATATGGGGTACCTGCGCAAAGTCCATAGTGAGTACCAGCAAAAATTTCAATTTTGGTCCGGAGTTGTCCGAGGGTCCGATTTTGGGTGGGTCGACTATTTTGGGCACCCTAGTCGGAGGAGTTGAGCCTCGGCAGCCAAACTTACATATGTTGGGGTTGGGACTTGTGGCTATTACCATGCAAAAAATTTTCCGGCTTCGGCTTGTTGTTAGCCGTCTAGGTGGGTGATTTTTTTTGTGAATTTTCGGGGTGATTTTTTTTTGTGAACCTTGCTATAATATTACAACAGTTCAATAATCACAAACAGCTAAGTAACTCCACTATGGCACACGGAAACAAAACATACCGGCATTGTTTTTTGTGACTCACAAAAAATTATTCGCAATTAACTCGGCAGCGGACAACTGTATGTACGTGAATAATTTTCTATCAGATCGAACTGGTAACTACAGCTGCTACTACTACTCAGTTCATGTAGTTGATCGTTTCTTCAGTAGACTGACAACTTTAATTGCTGAGTTGAAAGGAAGGGAGACATTGGCTGACTCGGAGTCGATTTTGTGGTCCGAGGTCAGGTAAAATTGTCTCTCTACAGTTTATACCATGAACAGATAACAGAATTAGCAAAAATATAATTAGTAAAAAGAATATATTTGTATAAATAAATAAAAATAGAAATATGTTAAATATATGTGCATCGTTACCACAAATAATAAGACATAGGTAACACTTGTAACAACAGCATTTATTAACGAAAAAGCATGAACAAAATTGCTATACACCTAATCAGTGCTATAAACAGTAACAATATTTCTTCAATATCTGATCATTCATACAGATCGATTGATTACCATAGGCATTAATCCGATCAATATCACTATTGATTAGGTATTGATTAGTCTGATTATCGATCTGGGGGCCTACATGAACCAGGGCTTCAAATTTCGCCCCACTCGGCTCTGCAGCGATGGCAATTCGAATATCTTGCAGTTTTTCGGTCGTGAAGTTGGCACTTTGGTTCCACACACCCTCATCGTAATTTCTAATTCCCTTAGCTACCAGTTGGCTTTGAGCATAGCCTTGAGCGTGCAGTACATCTGCCAATTGCAGTTCAGCGCAGATATTGCTATGATTTGCAAGCAGTCCATTTATGTACTTTACAACGTAGCTAGCTGCTCCCTGCACATATGTATTATTTGTAGACAGTATTTGGGGTATGGTACAAACACAGTACTGGTCCGGTACCCCGGCCTGTTTACAGGTTCGATTTTTGGGTAAACCGTAGAGTAAGCTGAGACCGCGATCGCTCAAGGGGTGTTGCGTTCCGTTGTAGTTCGAGTTCAGAATATCGACCAGCGTTTCGTGGACGTCGAAATGCGTTGCCAGACGCCACTGATTTTGGGCCAAGCTTTCCTGAAATTAATGAACAGAAATGGAAATTATGTTGAAAAAATATCATCGATACAGTAAGGTTGAAATCAGTGTAATAAACTAGTCTCGCTGTAGCTCAGTGGCAGGGTGTTTTGTATTACAGAACTGAAAGTCGGTGGTTCGATCCCCGCCCTGGACACTTTTCTTCACAATTTTCAATCCTCATTTCTACTTTTCACATTAAAATAAAACTGTAGTCTTCTGTTTTTCTGGTAAGAAGGCGAATATTTTAGGTGTTTTGGTTTGAAATTTGCTTTGTGCTGATTTAAAGATGAACAAGGATGTTTAATGGTCTAAAAAGTTAAAAAGGTATCCCAACAAGGGACAGCTAATAGAATTAAGGAAATCAAAGCTTTAAGTTACTTCGCCACACTGGTTTCTATGCTCATAGAATGATAAACGAAAGAAAGAAAGACAGAAAGATGTTCTCAACTACCGTAATCATCAACCAATCAAAATTTATTGTATGACTCCGCCCATAGAATTTCTAATGGTCAGAAATCAGTAATACACTACAGTTTTCGAACGACTCAAAATAATTGTATTACGTAACTATCATAACGATTACAGCTTGAATCTAGCTCCGATACCACATATCTATCGGTACTCTGTATCTGAAAAGAATTGAGTTAATCTTAACATCGGCTTCATGGATTACTGCTTTTTTGTCTTGCAACGTAGCGGATTTGGCACATTTCCTCTCACAGCGCTATGGATTACTGAAATTTTGGCTGGCAGCGCCATGGATTACCGTCCTTATTAGTCTGGTAGTTATGGATTATTAAAGAATTGTGTGGTGCATTGGTGGATTACTGCAATTATTAGATGAAGAAAAACCTTATCTTGACGTCACGGGGTATACCTAAGCCTAAGTTAAAAGTATGGCTTAGGCTTAGGCTTAGGCTTAGGTTTAGGCTTAGGATTAATATCTAGCTTTGGCTTACGCTTCGGCTTAAACGTTGCCTGTGGTGGTGTGCAACTTTCTTTTCTTCTTTATGAATACAAAACCACTTAACCTGAACCGGAGGTCAAATTTCACTGACCCTTGTGGAAGCAATTTTTGGTACCCCTTGTGAGAGCAACTTTTCTTAAGCCTACTTTTGAACACGAGTTTTAAGCGTTTTCTCGTTTTTTAATGAAAACAGCGATTTTTTTCAGGTAAAACAACGTCTTTCGGACGCTTTTTGGCAAAAATAGTGATTTTTGCCCGAAAATTTTTGGAAAATTAAGTCGTAAAACCTATTTTTTGGCAATTTTCTTACCCCTTGTGGGAGCAAATCCGGAACCCCTTGTGGGCGACTTCGCCGAGATGGGGGGGGGGGGAATTTCCCCCCTCCCCCCCCCCTTGTCCACCTGTGCTTATTTACCTCTTTAGTAACATAAATAGTGCAGTTATTAGCCAACGGAACTGAGCTAGCTCGCTCGATTAACATCACAAAATGTTCACTTATTGACCAAAAAAACTTGAGTTACTCATAACTCCTTTAAGACTATTTTAATCCAATTTTCCTTTTCCTTTTCTTTTTCTTTTTCTTTTTCCTTTTTCTTTTCCTTTTCCCTTTTTCCTTTTCCTTTTCCTTTTCCTTTTTCTTTTCCTTTTTCTTTTCCCCATTTTCCCCAACCCTTTTCCCCAATCAAGCACCTGCGAATCTCAGCCTAGATTTTAAAATCACCATGTACCTTTATATGAGGAAATTTCTGATAAAACCAGGGCGGGAACCAGATCGAGAAAAATGGCATCCGTTCCTCGATTTGCCCGATTATTGTCTGTCGAATTGCGGCGAATCGATGCCCGTGGTCGCCCATCACAATCACGGCAGTTCGATTTAGGGCTCCGTTTCGGTGAAATTCCGTGAAAAAATCCCGGAAATATTCGTCCGCCAGTTGAATGTAGGCTTCGTAGTCGTGACTTAGCTCTGAGTGGAACCAGTAGGTAAACAGGCGCTGCTTTAGGGCATACTTTCTCAGTAGTCTTCGCAAAATGTCTAGCTGTATAACAATACTTGGCACTTCGCCAAAACAGCCCCATTTCGACTTTTTCTTCGCTTGGGATGTTTGTTGCATAATGTAGAAACTGCGAAAGTAGTAGTCGGTCGGTTTGGTGGCGAACCCCGATTTGACATAATGAAATAGACCGATGTTATACTGTTCTTCGACAAACGTTGTTAGGTAGTCTTTTGCTGAAAAATTCTGCCAAATCAGGGGAAATGTGTCGAATTTCTTATTTTTGTAGTCGAAATTACCCTCATCAGGCATGTCCGGTTGTTGTTCGTAAATTCGTTTACCGCTAAGGAGTGGTACCATGTTTGGAAAAGTATTGTCGGCCAACTTGTTATAGCCATTGAAGATGAAAAAGTTCATCTTATCTTTGAGATATTGGTAAGTTTTGGGCAGATGTCGCTTGAACAGACCGCTTGAAGCGCTATCGATACCAAATAGCAAAAAGGAAAGTTGCTCTTCCGAGGGTGGTGTTAGTGGTTTGCTTCGATTGGCCGGGTGAACGTGAAAATTCTGGTAAATTAGTGACTTATTTTGCCGACATTTCACCTCCATATGATCGCGGGGGGACCGAACAGCCTCGTCTGTGGTCAAATTTTTGAAGTCTGAAAACTGGATAATGTCATCAGACTTGCTGTCTGTCGGGGTGTCGAAGTGACGCCACTGACAGGCGACTGATTCATTCTTTTCTTGTTCTAGGCGGAGGACGGTGGTGCTGTTCAGTCGGAGGCGACCGCGGAGATCCAGATAGCTGAGATTTGGTTGGACGGATTCACAATTGAACGGAGATGGATTCGTGGTCACGTGAGGGATTATGGATTTGTCCCAAGGATCCAGCAATGGAAACTGGCAGGCCAGATCTTTCATTGGCGATTCGATTTCGTCCGCCGTTGTTGTTGTTTTTGTTGTTGGTTTTGTTGTTCTTTTTGCTGTTTTAGGTGAAGTCTTTGGTGCGGACGTTTTACTGGACTCTTCGAGGGTTGTTGCGATTTCTGTGGCAGGCTGTGGGTTGGTGGCTAAAATTTAATTTAGTTTAACATTTAATAATTAGAAATTAAATAACGGTTGGGTTCAGAACAAGAAATTTAATTTGATTTGAAGCTTTCAACTCAGGACAACTCAATTCTGAATTAAGTGATTACTAATTACAAAAGCAAACTTTCATCAAAATATGGAAACGATTTACTTTAGCTTTGAGCGGTAGACGTAAAAGTAGCTTTACCTGTATTTTATATCTTGGGTACATTTCTTGCATACTTGCAGACTTTTGAAAATTTTAATAATTTTATAATTATTAGCTTAAAATTTTCTATTGTTGTTGTTAATTGGAAATAATTAGTTTCAGTTTAATTAATAAACTAATTTTAATTAATTCAAGTAATTAATAATTTTAAAATAATAACCTTTCTGCAGACTGTCCCGTAATGATATGGCGGCCTTGTACTGTAGTACCAAAGTTTTCAGCATTTCAATTTTCGAATCATTATCATTTGCGTAGATTGCCAGCATTATTAGCAGTCCCGCAAGCGCCGACAGTACTACAAAAATTTTCCAAGCCAGATTTCCACCATTAAATGCAGAATGCATCTCTATAAAAGGATAATTACGAGTGTGTCTATCAAAAGACATTGTAGCGGGGCTAGTAGGTTTGCCTACGTACTAACACCGTTACCACGCCCAGACGTAGCGGACGCGGAGACCGTGGCACAGATGGATAACAGACCGACTACAGGAGACGGTCGGGACAGCCTCGCCAGACAAGATACGCAGTAAATAGTCCGATCCTAAGGGCGAGATGACTCGCACTCTCACTCACTTAAGAATAGAACTACCTACCTAGCAGGAGCTCAGTAAAACTCAAACCTAACTAAATACACTTTAATAAAGATAGGAACAACAAGTTATAGTAATAACAATACAAAATAATACAGGGATGATCCCTCAGACAGACACAAACAAACAAACTACAAACACTGACTTACAGTTACAGCGGCTGACTGGGGTCAGCCAACGTACCAAGCTCTGGGGAGAGCTGGGGGAGACACAGAATAATATATACAGCAATGGGGGAGAATAATAGGCGTAGCAAACACAACTGTACACAAAGGCAGAAATAACAAGAGTGAAGGGGGGAAGCGAGTGTTGGGTTGAACCCTCCCACGAGCGCCCCCCTAGTGAGAATTTGCCCCCAATCACGTAGCTCCCAAAGTCACGAGGGGGGGAACCCACCCAATCCCACGCATACACGTTGGGGGAGCTACGTGACTTGCAAACGTGTCCCAGCCCACTTGATGATGTTATGAGAAGCCAGGCGGGTAGCTAGCCTAGCTACTCACCAGCAACGGAAAGGTTGATCATGCCAACCTTGATCCGTTACAA